>JANHJO010003801.1:287205-302552 GCA_032468235.1 Pseudoxyrhopus heterurus | reverse complement strand
GATAGATAGATAGATAGATAGATAGATAGATAGATAGATAGATAGATAGATAGATAGATAGATAGATATAGAGATAGTATTAGTTTTATTTTTGTAACATAACCTTTACTAAAATTATTGTGAAAAACAGATTAGTTGCACTTTGGAAATTTAGTTTTTAATTGTCAGCCCTTTGGTAATTCTTCCTCTGAGCTAGTTTTTAAACTGACTACTTAAAAGGCTCATTACAACTTCATTTGACCTTGTTAAAAATGGTATATTCTATGCAACTGTTTACATTGGACTCTTGGGTGTACCTATGATAAAATCTATACTCAGTGAAGATATGCTTTCTATAGGACGTTAGTCTTAACATTTCATTATATATGATAACAGGAATGATTACTATTCATAGAACAAAACCAACTCCCTATCCCCGCAACATTGATTATTTTGAATATATTTTATTATCCCAAGCCAGGTTAATTTATCTTCTGGTAATAAAACAAAGTCAAGGAGGGGAAAAAGGAAAAAGTGCATTTGTTTCTTCTTGATTATATCATGCAACTTTTAAAATTGCAATGGGACTCTTTTTTAATCCCAGCACCAAGAAGAACAAAAATGGATGAAGGTTGTAAAATCAGTTATTTTGTTTTAGTACTATGTTATTTTTCAAATAGAAAAGATCTATACAATGTAGGCACTTACATTTAGATCCCTAAACTATATTTTTGTTAGGTTCAACATGTTGATTGGTTGGGGTGTGGGGTGGGGAAAGCATATAACATTATGAAAGATTAATCCGTAAATTAAACTCCTAAAATATGGCATAACCTTTCATTGCCAGGAAATCAGGAATAACACTGAAAGTTGACTTCTGTATACCTTTTGCCATGAAAAATGCAATGCGTCCAGTGGATTGCATTCTAAACTGTTGCCAAACTATACAGAATACTTCAAGGTTTGTTTCTTCAGTAAAATCAATTTGTGGGAACCAAGTAGAGGAAGCAAAGATTAAGGAGAATGACAATGGCAGCCGATCAATTTCAAAGCAGAATAAGATACAAAGCAAATGGGTTTACCTCATATTGCCCTAGTATGCAATGGCAATTTCCTCTTATTTTCCTTTTGCAATATTAATGGAAGTGAATAATGGCAGGTATATCACAGAAGGTCAAGTCAGTACTCTACAGAAGGTTAAAAAATGATAACATTTCCTTCGAATTGAACTGACTCCTTGTCCCTGAATGGTCATATTCATGTTACTTTATTGTCCATGGTATGGAAGTGGTTTGCAAGTGCTATAATCTGACAATTTCTTTTGTTTTCCCAGTCTAATCAAGAGTCCTAGGGTTTCCTAAAGTTAATTAGGTCCACTTCTATTTAGCTTTTTGAAATTAGTCATGGTCAAGTAGATGCTGCCCCTATCTAACCTTGTTAGATAGTTCAGACAGGAAGCATGCTGAGATAAACCAGTTCTATTTATTGTAAGATTGTATTAACAGAATCTTGCAAGCCTGGAAGTACATTTCATCCCTGTTGCCTTCATAGGTCAAGAAACTAGGGATGGTACCTTCTGAGATGTTCACCATTCCCACATTCCTTCTGTAGGCTAAACTACCTCTTACCTGAGGTGGCTATTTCCCCTGTCTCCCAAGGTAATTCCCATGTACCATTATAGCCATCAATGATTGCAAAGGATTGCTCACAATATCAAAGGCTATTGCCTGTCAACAACTAGCATCTAGATAGCAAATAAGTGACTGAATGAATCATATGATCATAGTCTTCGATACTATGCTAAGGTGAATTTTATTTTAAAAAGTAGAAATAATGAATAAATACATAGCTACAATAAATATATTGTATCTATACATGGAAATCTATAACCATTTTGTTGGCATTGCCAAAATGTCAGAAATGTAAGTGGCTGTACGATATATATTTTTCAAGGATCAGTAGAACTTAGAACTCCATGAAAAGGAAGAAGGTGAAAAAAATAAAGGGGGGGGGGGCAATAAAAGTTCCCTTTTGTGAATAGTATCTTACTTCAAAGCTTTGGAAATTGTCTAGACTTTTGAAAAGACAACTGTATGTTTGTCTAATAATTGAAGTTGGACTCCAGAAGCTGAGGTACTTAAACTCCATGTAGATGGCATTGAGTACTGTATTTTAGGAATTGTTGTTATATGAACTATAAGAAGCCATCTTAGATGTTTAGCTGGGTTTTAGGAGTTGGTTCGATGAAGGAAAACAATAAAACAAATGATGAAATGACAGCTGTGTTTTGACCAAAGTATGCGGTTTGAGACTTAATTGTACTTTAAAAAATAATGCATGCTTTGATTCTGACCAAGAAAATTTCCGTGCTAGTGACTCTTCAAGGCATCTGCCAGCCATCAGTGAAAACTCAAGTCTTGTCTGTATGACTATTATTTTGGCCAAAAGGTGTTGTATGACTCTTGAATATGTATAAACTGCTAGTGTGAAAATTATATACATATGAAATTCACAGGGATGGGCTTCAAAAATTTCAGCAGCAGGTTCTCTGCCCGGTTGCTGGGTGGGCATAGCTATGATGGGCATGGCTTAGTCATCTTCCTGCACCATGCCTGGGCGGGGGGGCATTTTCACTCTCCCCGGCTCCAGAGGCCCTCTGGAGGCTGGAAACCAGCCCGTTTCTGGCCTTCCAGAGCTTCCGGGAGGCCCATTTTTCACCCTCCCCGAGCCTCCGTGCTGGCCCTGTACTTACCTGGTATCCAAAACAAGCCATGTGGAGACTCCTGGGAGGGGCAGGGCAGGGTGGGCAGGGCTAGCCAGGGGTGGGATTTATGGGTTTGCCGAACTGAGCAGACCTTTAACTAGAGGATCGCCCAAACCTGTGCAAACCTATAACAGCCCACCCCTGGAAGTTCCTGATTTTAAGTTGGGGCACAATCCAAGATGAGACACATGCTTCCCATTGAGTGGAATGGGTGAAAAACCCTATATTTTTTCTTCTTTCCTGGAATAATATGGTGCAGCATGAAAAGTAAAGTTACAAACTGCTAGAGAAAGACAAATAGGCAAAATCCATTTCTTTACCAGCAGAGACCTTAGAAAGTCCCCTTCCATTTGCAGTTCATCATCTATGTTTATGGTTTGAAAATCCCTGCAGCACTGTGGATACCCCCAGCTTAACCAATGCAAGGCCAATGGCCAACCGGTTTATGGTGTATTATCCCGCTGTCCCACAGTGGCCAGATCCCTCTATATTTCTGTGCCATTCAGATAGAAGATGAATGCAAGAAGGACTCAAGAAATGTCTCAGTGCCATTGCCCAGGGCAAGATAAAATGAGCCTTGAGTGGTGCAGAGGCTTAAGGACACTATACTTTGTAATTAAGTATTCAGCTCCCAGCTGCTTGCAATTTAGCAGTTCAAATCCCACCAGGCTCAAGGTTAACTCAGCCTTCCATCCTTACGAGGTAGGTAAAATGAGAACCCAGATTGTTGGGGGCAATATGTTGACATTGTAAACCGCTTAGAGAGGGTTGCAAGCCCTGATAGGCGGTATATAAATACAGTGCTATTGCTATTGCTATTGCTTCTCATGAGCCAAGAGGTGGTAAGTCAGCATTCCCTTCATCCTGTCTAATTTGCTGTCTGCTGTGTCTGAGGAGGTAGAGAGAGGCAGGGAAAACAGGATTATTTGAGATATGAGGAAGCATGGAGAAAAAAGGACTGAGTTAGCCCCATATATGTAGATTTTAGACAAGGTCTCTAAAGGGTAAAGTTGGTATATGTGACTTTAAAAGACAGGTTATCCAATGGATAGATAAATGGACAAAATGGACAGAAACAGAGAATACAAATAAATAGATATAAGATAATACTTCAAGAAGTAAGAGGACTCTCTTGGTAATGATTATAAATCATAGAGATTTTTTTTTTAAAAAAAATCTTGGTGTACAGTACATGAAGTAGAAGGAATTGCTACAGCAGTTTTATAGACATAGAGAAGAAACACCATACTTCTGCTGTTCATAAAAGAGAAAAGAGCAGCACAACTGTGGAGCACAATGGAAAGGAATTTTAAGCAAAATTTTCAAAGCTCGAACTTTGAAAGAGAAGTAAAAAGAGGAAATATTCTGATGTGTCTCTGTTTACTTCTCAGAAAAGCACTGCATCTCTGGAAGGGCAAAACTCCCTCTTATTTAACAAGTGCTACTGAACAGTAATAAACTGATTTTCAGTTCAAATTTATTACAGCCCTGAGATACAAACAAAATATTGAATAAAAGAATAAGTGTATAAGAGAAAAACAATAAGTATAATGTAGTTTTAAAAAAATTAAGAAATTGGTTACTAAAACTGCAAAGAAAGTAAATTCTATTTATAAGAAGTTCTTATCCTAAGTGATGGTACAGCATATCATACAAATGATAGGCCTTATACATTTTTAAAATTAGAATGGATAATAAATATGTGGGGAGCAAATGATAAATAATGTGGTGTGACATCTTACTTAAACTTGTTTGAAAATTTACCTCAGAATTGTTGCTTAAGAGCAGTTCTAGCATTATCAAAGGTTAACATGCACAAACTTTCCATAAAGAAGCCCAGCAATTTTATATACAGCTTTTAAAAGTGATGATTTAAAGTTATTCCTCAATACCTATAGGAAGTCTGAAAATATTTATTCCCTGGTGATGCTTGCTTCCAAGGAATCTGGTATTTCCTTTATGATAAACATGTTCTGTTCTTAAACTATTAATTATAATGATATATTTCCTGATCCCTTATCTCTTTTGAACTTCTTGTTGTCCATGTCCCTTTTGAATTATGTTTTCCATTCTGGCATTTACAGGATTATTTTTAATCACCAGGCAGGCAGAGATTTTTTTTCCTATAGTGTTTTTATTTGCAGTTCCAAGTGGGATCTCATCCAGTTTTGGTCTTTATTTTGCTATATTCTTACATTTGTTCTGTTCAAGTCTGGAACAGTTAACCTTGCTGATAGAGTCCTGAACTTTCCTTTCCTTTCCTTTCCTTTCCTTTCCTTTCCTTTCCTTTCCTTTCCTTTCCTTTCCTTTCCTTTCCTTTCCTTTCATTTCCTTTCCTTTCCTTTCCTTTCCTTTCCTTTCCTTTCCTCTCCTCTCCTCTCCTCTCCTCTCCTTTCCTTTCCTTTCCTTTCCTTTCCTTTCCTTTCTTCCCCTTCCCTTCCCCTTTCCTCCCCGTCCCTTACTTTAGTTTACTTCAGTTTTCAAATTTAGACACCTACCACCTCACTATCCAAGTGAAATATTTATTGCCAACATTCTGTTAGGTTAAAAAGAATAAAAATCATTCTTGAAGTAGTTTTCAAGATTAGTGATAAGATAGTCTTTATTTTTAAAATGAGAAGTGTGACATGCAATGGATGGGGAATTAAAGGGGTGATCATATTGTATTGACATGCTGTATTTTAAAGTCTTCAGATTCCACATTACTGAACATTCTAAATTCAGATTCCTGGTTCAGGACATGGTGTGATTCAGTGAACATTCAGGCAAACTGGCTGCTTTTCCAAGGTAAATTCTGGAGTGACAACATTCAGCACAACTACTATTAGAAATCATTGTGTCCTTGTTTAGTAGAATGGTAGGTATTTGTTATATGTTGCTTATGTAACTAGAAACTTTTAGGATAGCATGTTAGGACAGTAGATCTATTTGGTTCTACTAACTGTGAACCTTCCACATATTATAAGAAGGATGCCTTTAGATTTAGTAGATCAGTGGATACCTAATAGAATTTTTTCGTTTGTTGAAGCTTTAAGTTCATATAGATGGAGCAACCAGTGCATATGCTGTTTGGGGGCCAATTTATGTAGCTTCCTTTTATAATAAAGACAATGCAGTAGAAAAATATTTGCGGGGAAAAACTGACTCCAATGAAAAAGTAACTAAGGAAAACTAAAAAAAAGACACAGATTTTAAATTCCACCTTTGTTGATGTCCTTGCTTATTTTGTCTAATAACAACTTCTGTGACTGTTGATAGGAAATATCACATACTGTACATACATACCCACTTTCATTTATTCTAATAATATTGCAATGTGAGATTGCGGATGCACTTTTGAAGTATTGGCAACTGGCAGGGACTTTGAGGAAAAATGAAATGCTTTATTGGCTATGAAAACTGTTGAGCAGAGGTGCAGTCACCTCTGAATTAAATGGCTTAAATTAAAAGTTGTCGGTGAAGTTCCAGACAGGATTGGAAGTGAGAACAGAGCTTCTTTAGTTTATATAATGAATAGGAACACATAGTTTTTATGACAGAGTATTATCCAGCAAACCAAACTTTAAATTCAACATTACTCTATGCAAATGTCTGATTACTTATTGTGGTGTAAAAATCACAGCTTGTGAAAAGATTCAGATAAATATGAACTGATGACCTTTTAACATATTATGACATGAAATGCACTCATGATTCCAAGTAATTAATTTTCTACTGTGACACATTTTCTTCTCAAGCACATTTTTTTTCAGAAAATATGCATTCAAAACCATTAGATACTTTTAATGACTTTTTCTGATTATGCTGTATCAAACAGATCAAAATAGAGGCTGCACTACATTTGCCTTAAGGTCAATTAGTTGGTGTAATGGAAAAGAGAAGGTCAGCACTTAAATTAGCCTGCAAATCTCCCTTGTTTGATAAATGTTTGAAAATGGATAAAAAATAAGCTCAAAGCCAGAGCGATGTTAATGATTGAAATGGTACTACATAGTGGATCCCCATAAAGAATGTATGAAAAATGGATATCAATTTTTTTAAATTGAAACTGTAAAAATTTTGAGGGCTTATTAACTTTTAATCATTAACCAGTTTGGTGTAGTGGTTATGGTGCTGGCCTAAAAACCAGGAGACTATGAGTTCTAATTCCCCCAAAGCTGTCTAGGTGACTTTAGCCAGTCATTTTCTCAGCCCAACTCACCTCACATGGTTGTTATTATGGAGAAAGTAAGAGGAGGAAGCATGTTAGTTGTGTTCATTGCCTTGAGTTACTTGTAGAGGCAAGAAAAAATCCAATGAATAAATACATTCATGACATGGCCATATAATCATTTTGTATTAATGCATATTATTAGATTTATAAAGATGCTAATACAAAGTTGAATTATATACCATAGTTTTGGAATTTGACTATCAGGGATTAATAATGCATGAGGGTGGCTAAAATCATACTAAGAAATTGGAAAAGCGATATTATTCAAAAAGTCAAAGAATGATTGCTAGAAATGTTTTGGGAAAATCAATGTTTTCTACTAATAAAAAGAGTATTTTATCTAAATTCTGTTTTTCTTTAAGATTAATGATTGTTTTAGTAATTGTGCATGTATAAACTAAATAAAATATTTTTTATAAAAAGGGCATTATGCCGAAGGTATGTTATAATATTGGCATACCCCTATTTCAAGTTCAAATATAAATGAGAATATTTTAAGATTGATAAATGAAGAGAAACTATGTACTGGGGATACAAAATGTTTGTAGTTCAAGAGACAGAATGTTCAGGCCTGGTCAAGCTTTTGAACTGCTTCTAGTTCAGAGGATTAACTTTTGAAAAGTCACTATAGAAAATGGCTGGATCTACGTGACCAGAAGAAAAGTGAGACATTTTGGAGTTATCCATAATTTTCTGTTCTTGGCATGGTAGCGTATACCTTTTCCTAGACTACATGATAGGACACCAGGAATATGTAGCTTGCAATAGTTGACTTCTCTCTTATAAACCCTAAACAGTATACAATATTTTGATGTATATGGTTAGAATATAAAATCATTGTCCATTGAATTTGATCCAGAACTTTGAGAGTGACGCACATTTCTTATCTTTGATCTACTTGTATAGTAATTTGCTTAATATTCTTTTAAATATACGATTTAATTATATCAAACATTTGTTAGGTATCTATAGGCAGGAAGGTAATATTAATGAATCTGGTGAAATTCATTAACCTAAAGCTCAGATACCCATTTCCTTACTATAAACAAAAGAAATTACATTTATAATCTATTTATATAAAGCAAAGGTGCAACCTCACTCACCTTTGAATGATAAGTATCATAAAAATTGATACATAATTTTGTTCATGGGACCTCAAAACGGATAAAGCACTATTAGAAAAGATGGAGATACAGGAAATCAAATTGTGTGAGGAAATTGACTCTGTGAGGAAAACAGAAAACTCTGTGAGGAGCATCAGAAGATAAATGCGAGGTGGCTGGGACCCACTGACATAAGTTTTTGGTCTGACCTTTTTTTGACTTAAGTGGCTTTTTAGGACATTTGCAAGCATGTGGCTTTGCTAATAAAAATTTTCTGAGGCATCTCTGAGTCATTAAATTTTCAATGAATCACCAATATTTGAGACATTTAATGAGACATTTCTGTGGGGACAGGGCTTTCTGGGGAAGCTAAGGGTAACTCTGCACTTGATTCTATCTACATAATGTATAGTCTGGATTGTAAGCATAAAACTTCAAAAACTTCATACTATGGATGGATTTACATTCTTCTTTTTGGTTAGCTTTTCTTTTCTTTTTCGCTATATAATTTATAGACAAAATATCTGTTGAAACTTGTTTTCTTCTGCTGACACCGACATAGATTTGAAACAAAAGGATAACCATAATTCTTCACTATTTCTTAGCATAAAGAAAAGAGAATATACTGAATCAAAATGTGAATTATTTTATAGCAGATAATTTATACACAATTTTTCTTCTCAAAAAAGGCTATGCTACTCACAATACAGTTGGTCAAAACTTGTACATTCTATATTTCTTCCTTTTCACATGTTCTGCCTTTTAGGAATTATCCCAGTATGCTTCTTATAATGCCTTTAATCCTCCCTGAAGGGAATGTTAAGATAGCAGCTTTGAAAGATCTCAAGGGTAAGTATCTTGCATGGCAGATGTTGTGCTTTGGATTTGCTTTTAGCTAATGGCATAGAGCTAAGCATTCCATTAAAAACCATTTAAAACCAGTAGAGCTCAGGAACAATCTAGATAGAACTATTTGCAATGTACTTTGTTTGCTGAATAATTCGAGGAGGGGCCCCGACCTGATGTGATGACACTGGTTGCAGTCGTCTCAAAATAGAAAAGTATGCAATCTTTTGATGTGCATGATTAGGGTATAAAATGGTATAAAATGCTTTCTTGCAGACATTTAATTTCCCAAGCCAGGTAATTTCATCAGTGTTGGTAGGGAGTGGGGTTTGCTCTCAATTTATATTCTGGTAGTTTGCCCTGTCAGTGTTCATGGGAGTGGTCTTGGTTGTTGTTTGGTTGGGCTGTTTACAGTAATTTGTTCTGCAGTCCTTGATTGCGGTATAGTTTACTTCTTGGTTTTAATCTTGGTGTTAATCTATTCTCAACTGGGTGTTGATTGTTGGTGGGGAGGCCTTTTTGTTCCCTTTTTGGCTTGTTTATTGTCTCTTTAGCACAATATGTAGCTGTGGTCTATGTCTATGTTTCTACTGATGGCTGATTTGTCAGAATGCCAGGCTTCCAGGAATTCTCTAGTATTTGGGGACTTGGCTTAATCTAGGATGGTCATGATTTCCCAGTTGAAATGATACTTAAGTCTGTCCATATGTTGTGAAATTAAAATGTTTTCAACATGTCTTCCAACTGCTAGTTGGTGTTCATGGATGCATTCTATTACTCTTCTGCTTGTTTTTCTATGTAGTGACTGTTGCAGTCTTTACATGTATGTTGTAAATGACTTAAGTTGCTTTGGATGGGCTTTAGTTGGTTTGTGTGCTACATTGATGCCATATGGTTGTAATAGTCTATTGGTAGCTTCTGAGATGTTTTTGCTACATGGCAGTATTATCCTAAAGGTCTGGGAGAAAAATTAGATCTTATTCCAGATTGGGCCACCATACACTTAGAGTGTACTTTGCATTGCATCCTTGCTTGCCATGACCTTAGTGATCCCTATTAATTAGGATTTTGATCTGATCATGCCTTAAATATTAAAAGAGATTCTAGTCTGCTGGCCCAGGAGCAGCACCTATTTTCTCAACTGGTGCACCTAAATTTATCAGCTATGTTTGATACTTTTGACTCAGATATTTTTGTCCTGGTTGTAGTGTTTGGTTGTCATTGATACAGCTTTCTCCCAATTCTCCCGCTTTTCTGTATTCTCATTCATTTTCTGCTTTCTTTAACGACTCTATTTCATGTAGGTTTCCTCTTACTGTTAGTGCTTCCCAAAGATCAATCCTCAGGAGTGTTCTCTATATGCTTTATCTTTTTTTTTGAGTGATTTAATCACTAGCTTTCCACAAACTCTTTCTTTCTGTTCTTTCTTAATTTGAGGACTCCCTGCAGATTGAATTTTTTGAAGATAGAAAGCTTTTGTGACATAACATGAACATTTCAAAAATCTCTATAAAGGATAAGGCACCCACTTTGTCCCAAAATATCAGACTGATTTTTTTTCCAGTTCTACCTATTCAGGTGGGGAAATCTTTTTAGGCCCCAAACCTAAAACACCTGTAATAATTTAATGTCATTTAATGGATTCAAATATAGCTACCATTTCAAATAAAGTTTTTTAAAGGATCAAAATACAAATAACAATTCAATGGATGATATGATCAAATTACCCTTTTGAATGAAATTACTGAATTGATTTGATATGTGGAATTGGGTGCTTTTGAATTGATTTGACAATTGATTGCATTCTTGTGCATGCAAGAATACTGACATTGACACTTTTCAGGTGATGAGTTTCTGCAGACCCATAAAAGCTTTTTCAAAATGAAAATTTCATTTATTTATAAGATTTGTAGCCCACGTTTCTTTTACAATTGATAAATAGGCTATAATAACTGTCCTTATGAGAGAAAGAGGAATCCTCTTCCAAGAAGTGCATTATCATGCCAAATTTTTTAAAAATTTTGTTTTTGCCGTTTAGAATTATGTTCTCCTTAATAAGTATTTTATACAGGCCATATTTTTTATCAAAATAATCAAATAAGTCTTTATTGCTTAATTTCCCTAATCAATTCCTTTTTTGCTTGATTTGGAATTAGCTCAACAATTAGAAATTTACTTCAGGCAAAGTGTTTTATTTCTGGAAGTTTGCAGTTGAGTTTATTTCATGTGGATTGATAACATCACACAGAATATGTTTCTTATCATTCCACTTTCTTGGAAATCCCAGGATTAACCATTTTGAAAACTATAACTCCTTCCCATTCCCAAAATAAAATAAAGAGTTATATTGTAGATAGGTTAGGGAAAAGCAACTATGAAAACACTGGTCAAGAACAATCATGAAACTGTATCAGTCAAAAAAATTATTTCTAATCTAACTTCTATTTAAGCATATTAGGATGATAACTGCATACTCAAAATATGCAAAAGATGATGAAGAAATATTATAAACTCAATTATAATTCCAATTATATAGATCTTTATATCTGTTTCAAGGCATTATAATTCAGGAAGAAGCACAACAGTCTTTACATTCCATATCTGTATTTCTATTCAAATGTTTTATCATTTGTTTTAAAATCTACACAGAAAATCATAATAGTTTGCTAAGAAAATCTTATGTAGCCGATGTGGTCTGCTATTCCCTGTTTTGCTTGTTTCCTTTGCAATTTTGATTCACAAGTGAAAGTGTAGATGTCACAATTAATAAATTGTTGATATTTCTGAGATGTCTCATTCTATTTCTTATATAATACACCACAGTACCAAGGTCAAGATGCTGACATTGACATATAAAGTTCTAAATGGTTTGGGATTTGAATATCTGAAGAAATATGTGTCTCTGTTCTGCTTAGTTATGATACAAGAATATATTGCCACTGTAAAATAAATCAAGTCATTAAGTGTTTTCTTGGTTGTTCTTTAGAAGCTAAGCAGAGTCAGATTTAATAAGGACCTGGTTGGTACTCCACCAGGAAATACCTAGGATGTAGCCTAGTTTGGAAAGTTGAAAAAACATCCTAGAACAGGGGTGTCAAGCTCAAGGCATGTGGGCCGGATATGGCCCACAGGGTGCTTAAATCTGGACTGTGGGGCCAGCCTGGAAATAGCAAAGGACCGGCCCACGGTGCCTCTGGCAGCCAAAACAGGGCATGGGGGCACACACAGCCCCCTGAACCCCATTTGGCCAGCAGGTGCTGCAGGAGGCCGTCCAGGCTAAAAATGATGCACGGGGGCCATGCCCCATTTTGGCCAGCAGGGTGTTGCAGGAGGCCATCGTGCCCGAAAATGGGGCATGGGGGGCTCGTGCCGCCCCGCACACCTCAATTTGGCTGGCAGGGTGCTGTAGGAGGTATCCATCCTGTCTCCCATCCCCCCAGCCAGCCCACAAAGGAGAACTACAATGCTGATCCGGCCCTCGAAGAAATCCAGTTTGACACACCTGTCCTAGAAGAAGGCAATGACAAATCACTTCATATTGTATCAAAACTACACAAAAACAAATTCATCTAGAAAGAACTTTTCTCTAAATGTAGCATGTCCTCCATCAGAAAATGAGTAGGTATGAACTTGATTGATATTTCAACATCTGGTTAAAACTCAATGAACCTTTATAAATAACTAGTAATAGATATTAAAATTGCTCTGACATTACTTCTGGTGGGTTTCCTTTTCATTAATATTTTATTTTTGGTTGATTTGTACTATTCCAAACAGTAAATCCAGCTGTAGAGACGGGGTGGTATCTCTGTCACATGTTTGTAGAATACAAACGGCATTATCCTGAGATAATTCTGTGAAAGATGTAGGGCAGTGATGTTGAACCTATGGCACACATGCCCAAAGTGGCACACGGAGCCATGTTGCCCGGCACGCCAGCAGTCACCCAGCCCAGTTCCACTGCACATGCGTGCGCGACCTCCAGGTTTCTAGCCCCAAACCCCCTGAAAAACAGCTGTTTTTCGGCTCTCTTTTGGGCTAGAAATCCCGGGGGTCACGTGCGCATGCTTGGGGGGCCCATGCATGCACATGGGGGGCCCGTGCACGCATGCAGCTCCCCAGTGCATATGCGCATGACCCTAGGAAAAGAAGGCCAAAAAATAGCTGGTTTTTGGCTCTTTTTTCCCCCCTAGAAATCCCGGGGATTGCACATACATTTGCAGGGGGGTCACATGTGCATGCACAGGGGGGCCACACATTGCATTGTGGGTGGGTACCACGCGCAAGCGATTTGGCACGTTTGACATCACTGATGTAGGGTATGACAAAAGTATCAGAAAGAAATCAAACGCATTTTGTCATTATATCTGAAAATCGTTTAGAAACACTTTTTGTATAAAAGAGCAACTAAAAAGGGAATAGAAGTTACCCACAGGTTTATTTCAACCAAGAGAATTCTCGTGACAATAAAGCTAGTTTGACTCCAGTTTATAGTGTAACTTGTTTCCAAAACAATCAATATGACTTGAATATGAAACATAGATCTCAGTAATTCTTCTAAAAACAAACAGGTTTGTTTTAATAATTCTAAAAAAATATTATAACTATTAGTTGGAATTCACTCTTTTACCTAACCTATAACTATTCATATAAAGAAGCATCTAATGCTCCAATGAAACTTTAAGGCAATATAATACACTGCCTAGTGTAGTCATTTGTTGAAACAAATATTGCATTTTATAACAGCCTGTCTTAATTCAAGATGAACCGTTTAACCACAGTATAATGAATTCCCTGCAGAGGTATGGTATAGTTCATAATTTAAGTAATCCTCCATTTGTTGATAGGATCATTTCAGTCAGTGAGAATACAATGAGTCTTTAATGCTCCAACTTAAATAAAGCAGTCATCCATCACATTAAAAGCATAATTCACAGCATTCCATCATCTTTTATCATGGACAAGAAATAGAAGAAAAGGTTATGCATTTCAAAAGGCAGCTCAGCACAAGTAGAAGCCAGTCTGATTTTTCAAAGCCTGAGGTCTCAAGGTATAAATGAGGATGAGAATTTAGATTGCAGTTCTGCTAATGCAAATGAATGCTGAAATTTATTGTTCATTTGAAAAATAACTATATGGTTTATAAGAGAGGAAAGCTGCCCTATAATCCTAACACTTCAGTATCTAGTCTTAACTAGCATAGATTCCATTACTTTATTCCATTATTAAGTCATTATATCGATTTTTTTAATATCAATATTTGTGAGCTGTTGTTACAAAGCGTTGTATCAATTTTTTAAATTTGAATTTGTTTCCACTCTGATTGCTTCAGTTTTTTATTCTTTACTTCAGCTAAATTCCTCATGACATATAAAAGTCGTCTTTTTACAACAAATTTGAAAGAACCATTTAATACAGGGGCAAGTGGTAGAATTTGTTCTTTCTCTGTGTAGGGTCTTATAAGATATTAGACTTATTACTCACTGAAACATTTCCAGATCTATTTTTTTTTCCTTCTCTCAGTCTTTTGAACTGCATACCCTTTCAAAAAGAGTGGCAAAATGACCCTGGGCATTTCATTTCAATGGTATTCTAGTGGAAGGACAAATGGGATTGTGTTAAACAAAATAGTTATTGTGAGACATGCCAATCCTCAGAGAAAACTAAGGATATGAACATGAATACAAACATTTTTAACAATTTGACTTATGGCCAAATTAATAAGGAAGCTTACCACATTTATCCTTGAGTGACAAACTTTACTGTCCTAAGCAATTAAGATGAAGAGGCTTAGGTTGGTTTTGGCTGTAAACTCAGTTGTGATGATTCTTTCCTTGTTTCTCCTAATTACAAAGAAGAAAAACTTCTCTGGGGACAGGACAAGTGTGTTCTCACAAGGACTATTTGGACGGGAAATCCTGCTTGAGACCACTGCCAGACAAGGCTTAAAACCTTTTTGCTATCACTTTGCACTGAAAAAAAAAGCTAACGAAAAGCCCCTAGTTTTGCCTTGAAACGGTATTTATTCCCACAGCAGTCTGAGGCTCAGCCAATCTCACTGTACACATATTGTGCATTGACAAGAAAGGTTTGGGGGAAAAATAGAAGAATGATTAAAATTTGGCATGTTTTTGAACTGCAATGCTGTTAATAGATATAATTTAAAATCCAATGTTTGATCTTTTAGAAGGATCTTTTTAACATCTGCATAAATGTTACCCCAATATATATAGTAAAATGTCTAATACACTAAATAGGAGTATTTTTTAACAATTTTGTTAAAGAAAATCTCTGGAATGCTTTTTGTGACATAATAGCGCCAGAATGAATGAAGCGACTGGGCCAAAGCCGAAAGGACGCTCAGTTGTGGATGGAACTGGTGGTGAAAAGACAGTCCGATGCTGTAAAGATTTTTACTCCATAGGTACCTGGAATGTAAGAT
>JANHJO010003801.1:261042-274411 GCA_032468235.1 Pseudoxyrhopus heterurus | reverse complement strand
CTGCCTTCATAGAACATAGAATAGCCAGAAGGAACCTTGGTCTTTTTTCACTGCTATCTACGAACAGCTTCCAGGATGTTTGGATAGGAGGGTATTAATATCACAATTGCATCAGTAATTTCATTAAACAATGACAGGCTCATCTTAAAAGATGTACCGGTACATCATCTATTCACCAGATAAAAAGTAAGGTCAGATAATTGCACTTATGCGAGTAAAAGTAAAATGGACCTGCTCTTTAGGACACTAGAAAGCTAACGAGGAAAACAGGGCAATGGAAAGTTTTCCAGAATACACACATTAACCATTAATGAAAACCATTCTTACCAGACAGTCTACTTTGAGCTCACATTTACTAACCAGTTTATTGAAAGTCTCACAGCTTGATACAATTTCACCGAGGCTGCAAATACTGAGCCACCACAGGGACTCTTTTGGGTAGTGAATTTATTTTTATTTACAGGTAGTGCTCGACTTACGAACGCAATAGAGCCCCAAATTTCTGTTGCTAAGCGAGGCAGTTAAGTCTGCCTTTCCCCCATTTTACGACCTTTCTTGCCATGGTTGTTAAGTGAATCACTGCCGTTGTTAAGTTAGTAACACTGTTGGTTAAATGAATCTGGCTTCCCCATTGACTTTGCTGGTCAGGAGGTCGCAAAAGGGGATCCGGTGACCTCGGGACACTGCAACCGTCGTAAAAATGAACCAGTTGCCAGGCCTCTGAATTTGGATCACGTGACTATGGGGAAGCCGCAACAGTCGTTAAGTGTGAAGAACGGTCATAAGTCACTTTTTCAGGGCCGTTGTAACTTTGAACAGTCACTAAACGCTGTAACTCGAGGATTACCCGTTTTAAACAAATTTATGTAGCTGCCAAACTCAGAGATACGTGACTCTGGATGGCATACAACAGAGCTTAAACCAGTTAATTACTTTTTTTAACAATAGAATAGCTTTGTCCTGCAAATTGTGGTACTTGTCCTGATATCGTTCATAGGTTCTCAGATTTAATGGCCAATACAATGGCAGGGTATTCAAATTCACTCCTATTAGCTATTAGATGGTTAACAACCATCCATGTCTCAAACAATTGCTTCATTTTATCTGTTTGATGTCATAAAAAGCTACTTTCCTACAGAGAATTCACAAAGAATTCCTCAGGTTTTACTTCTTCCTTATCCATTACGTTTTGACTTACTTTTCCTATACTGTATCCCCCCTTTTTTCCTTTGAATGTCAATACCTGAATTTATTTATATTTATATTTTCTATTTCTAAACCGCATATCTCCCTTAAAGAAGTAATATCTCTCACAACACGCAAAAGTTAATTTTGCTCCACACTCCCCGGAGTTCATGTAGAGCAGTGTTTATCAACAGAGACCACCAAGATGTATGGACTTCATCTCCAAGAATTCCCCAGCCAGGGGTTGAAGTCCACACATCTTAAAGTGGCCAAGGTTGAAAAATACTGATGCAGAGCTTCGACAACTCTCCTCTGGGATATGTAGACTACCCCGAGTAATCCCTGAGAAACCCCAGACTGTCCTAAATGGCAATTCCCACATCTTCCCATTAGCCATATTGGAAAATAACTAAAGAAACCAAAAGTTGCAAAGACCTTTTAGAGAAGAGGATAGTGGTCCATGATTCTATGACGTGAGAGCAGGGGCCTTCAAACTTGACCGCTTTAAGATTTGTGGACTTCAACTCCCAGAATTCCTCCTCCAGTCATGTTAGCTGAGGAATTCTGGGAGTTGAAGTCCACAAGTCTTCAACTTGCCAAGTTTGAAGACCCTTGTGTTAGAGCTACTATTTCAAGAGACGCCCATCACATTATCCCTGCATTTCGTATGTCAAGAGAAAGGGATTATCTCCCCCCCATGCACACAAGATACATGGTTGGTTCCAACCTGCAGCCTTTTGGTTAAGACTTGGCTCTTCCTCTTGGACCCGAGTTCGAAGGAGTCCAGTTCCTAACTGGAGAGGCCCCATGGGCATTACTTTTTAATCATCTTTCAATTGTTGTGTTTGCTTCTAAGTGGTGCTATGTTCCTTTGTGTTTTCACGGTTTTGCATGACCTCAAAGTCACATTGATAAAGGTTTGAAATAAATGGCCAGAAGTTTATATAGAAGTGTCAATTTTGTTGCAACTGAGGAGGTAATTATTGGTTGGGAACATTACTTGGGAACTCTGTGTTACTGGAAAGTACAGAATGTAAATGAGTTCATACATGCACACCCAAGTTACTTTGTGTGCAACAACACTTTCCCATAACATAAATAGGAGTTAAAGCTCAGGTGTCTCAGCACTGAGATGTCCAGAACTGTTTATATACTCATTTGATTGGTCTCTTCTGCTGGAAAACACAGCCATATTTGTAAATCTGGCGTTTAATACTAAATAAATGTAATTACGTTTTCAAGCAAATTAGCAGCTCCAGAAAAATTCACACCAAGTAACCTTTTTAAGTACTGAAATTATGGATGCAGTGTTTTATCTTATTTTAGAGGAATGCAATCATAAGTAAAAAAAAAAAACTCAAGTGCAATAATACAGTATGAGCAGCACTGCCTCTCATCAACATTTCCTATGCATACATTTTGCTTTATCATTCTATGCAGACTTCTTGGCAACAACTTTGGCAGAAAGCACACAGGAATTTTCCAGAAATGAATACCGTATACTCTTTTCCCAAACAAAAAAACGAGAAACCCCTCCTCTGGATAGCAAAGAGTGTTACAGCTCCATCAAGCAAAATCCATTCAAGTAGGAAATGAAGGGTCTTGGTTAGAAAAATACCGATAAGATTTTTTTTCAAACCGAAATGTTTTTAAAAGACTAGGTCATCTGGAGATTTCAAAGGTCCAGAATTCAGGGGTCTTCAAACTTACAGGCAGCTGTTAGGATTTGTGGACTTCAACTCCCAGAATTCCTCCTCCAGTCGTGGTAGCTCAGGAATTCTGGGAGTTGAAGTCCACAAGCCTTAAAGTTGTCAAGTTTGAAGACCCTTGCTTTAAGTCATTGCACTACACTGTTGCATGGCTTCTTATTTAAAAGGAAGACACTTTCTGCAATCAAAGTGCAATTCTGTAACTGTAAAGATATATTTTCTTGCTTCATAACCAAAATGGCCATGCCGAATGGAGAGGATACTGTATAATTACAATCTAGCACATCTGGAAGACATCAAATTGGGGAAGGTAGCAGAATTTTATTTACAAATGAAAAGCTTGAATCCACATGAAGTCAAGAAGGATGAACCCATGTCCAAAATATTAGCAGGCTTGCTAGAATACAAGAAAACGTTGATGTTTTTTCCCTTAATAAAATATAGACACAACCTAACACATTCTGAGTCTGGTTAATGGATAATGCAGGTCAGTGTTTTCCAACCTTGGAAACTTTGATATGTGTGGATTTCAATTTCTAGAATTCCTAGCGAAGGCCATAGTGTCTGGGAGTTAAAATCCAAACATCTTCAATGTTAAGAAAGATTGCTGTAGGTAGACTGTTGAGCAAGAGTGGAAGTGAAAGACACAATGCAAAATCCCTAAAAAGAGCACAGCTGGCAGACTACGTGGATAACATGCATATTGTGCAAAACTCTTATTTTTAGACCAAATCCACTTAACTCAATCCAGCTGCTCATTAGTCTTTTACTGGATATCAATGGTAGAACAGGACCCAAGATTTGAACACAGAAATATTTATATCCTGCCTTTATCATTTTCATAAATAGCTCAAGGCTGTGAACATACTCAATAGTTCCTCCTATTTTCCCCACAACCACCACCCTGTGAGATGGATTGGGCTGAGAGTGTGTGACTGGACCAAAGTGATTCAGCCAAATGAGTAGTTATTAGGTAAAGGTTTCCCTCGCACAAATGTGCTAGTCATTCCCGACTCTAAGGGGCGGTGCTCATCTCCGTTTCAAAGCCGAAGAGCCAGTGCTGTCCGAAGACGCCTCTGTGGTCATGTGGCCGGCATGACTAAACGCCGAAGGCGGACGGAATGCTGTTACCTTCCCACCAAAGGTGGTCCCTATTTTTCTACTTGCATTTTTACATGCTTTCAAACTGCTAGGTTGGCAGAAGCTGGGACAAGTAACAGGAGCTCACTCCGTTATGCGGCACTAAGGATTTGAACCGCCGAACTGCCGACCTTTCTGATCAACAAGCTCAGCGTCTTAGCCACTAAGCCACCGCGTCCCTATATATCATATACACTCTAGGTAAATTTTACATGGGGTTGGTTTTTTTTAAAAGCCTTTATAAATTATCAAAGCAAACAGTAGAATTAGCCATGAAATAATTGCTTTACAGTACAAAAGTGGCCACAGAGTTGAGTACAGCAAGGGAAGCATTGCATAGGCCTTCTTTTTTATATTTTTGAATTGGCTAATATGCCTGTTCACCTTACAGAACACAATACTTGCATTTCCTATGTGAAATCTGAATAGAATAACAGTGTCAATAATGCATAAGATTGCACAGTTCATATTTTTGCATCTGACCCCATTATTCCACTTAATTGAAATCAATGGCAATAAATATGGTAGCACTGTTTATTTTTCATTGGCTGCATGGTTTGGTTGGATTTTTTAAAAGAAGAATACCACAAGCGGATTGTGGAATGTCAAACACTTGAAAAAATGTTGAACAAAGTTTCGAACAAACAGATTGTTTTGTTTCATGCATGGGATAAAACATGAAACATTCACAAAACATTCAAAGCAGCTATTTTAAGCTTGGAATATTTACCAGAATTAGGAAAAAAGTCAAAATGTTGACCAAATGGTATAAGATGGAGAGCCAGTTAGTGGCAGAAGTTAAGGCACCAAGCTGGAAAACAGAAGACAATGAGTTCTTGTTCCAGGTTCCATATCAGGTCAATTGTTCACTGTTATCCCTAGGAAAGAAGCAATAGCAAACCACTTCTGAAATCTTCCCAAGAAAACTGCATTTTCTTGCACTAGCCCAAGAGTCCACATTTCCAAGAGTCAACATTGACCTGAAGGCACACCTCTCTTTGAGAGCTGATGTTACCACATCAAACTTCATAGAAATAGAGATAGCTAACCATTTAGAATTCATTTGGTCAACCTGTTATGCTATCACATGACTCCGTATCTTATCCTTCAAATGTTTCCTTTTCCATGATATTATTTTTTTCAGTGGTTTTTTCTGAGGTGGAGCATATAATTGAAATGTACAACTGTACTGTAACAAATGTAATCATATGATAGAATTATTTCAGAGCAGGAAATTGAAGCAAGTTAGAGGGTTTTTTGGCCGTCAACTAATCAGGACAGATTTGACAGGCTAGCTATGACAGCACAGATAATTTCATAGACTGGATATTAACCAATTTGAGAATGTGGATGGCAGGAGCCAACATTTATGATGCCATTGTAAGGCTGCTAATCTTTAGGAATTCTCGGTGCAGTCTTTTTGACTTCACCTAGTATAAAAACCCAAAAGCTGAATACAAGGAGAGTCTGCTATATAGAAATTACTCGTCTCTCATCCGCCCTGATAGAAGTTTGTTGTGAAGACTGCAATATTTATTTCTTTATTCCTTTAAATTATATTTATACCTTTTCATTTTTTAAAATAGTCCAGACTGGATTGCCTCTGATTAGGTATAAAATGCTATAGTCATTTAAGACATAATATATCTATCTTTCAGCATAGTGTGTCTGTACATGTTTGTTTGTTGGATTTATTCAGGCCAACCCAACTCCAAGAAGACTCTAGGTGGCATACAGTAGGTCTAATATATATAACAAAAGCACATTAAAAACTACATTATTGCTGATGTGTGTTTGGCAAATGTATACAGCCTTGTTTTTGATTGATGAAACTTCTTTCATGTTGAATAACTTTTCATCCAACAACATAACCTAGCATACTTATGCTTACCCTAAAGCAGGGGTGTCAAACTCAAGGCTCAGGGGCCGGATTCAGCCCATCGGGTGCTTAGATTTGGCCTGCAGGGCCACCCTGGAAACAGTGAAGGACCGCGGTGGCCCACGGTGCTTCTGCCAGAGAAAACAGGCTCCTGACCTCCGTTTTTGGCTGCGACAGCTTCCTGCAACCCTCTGCCAGTAAAAACAGATCTCCTTTTCGCTGGCAGAGGGTTGCAGGAGGCCATCACAGCCAAAAACAGAAGCCCGTTTTCTCTGGCAGAACACTCGGGCCACCACAGATGCCCCCAACACAAGTGATGTTGTGCTGACCATGCCCACCCAACCACACACATCCCGGCCCCTGGAGGTCAAACACAACCCTAATGTGGCTCTCAATGAAATTGAGTTGACACCCCTGCTCTAAAGAAATTACTTCATTTTTAACACACACATCAAGCTACATATTTCTTACAAAGCACTAATCTATTAACTTTGAGCAACTTGCAGTTTCTTTTTTTAAGCCCTTATGAAAGAGCTAATCATCCTCCCATATAAAATCTAGTTCTAATTTTTCTGTTAATGCCCAAAACAACAAGTCATCTAATATTAGGATCTAGACTGGATGCCATAAAGCTGACAAGATGAGAGTATTTCTTCCTATTTATTTGCTAATAAACAATATCCATACTCATTTCTATGTATTTATAGGAGCTTTCACCTGCTTTAATTTTATGTATGGACCTCAAGCAGTGTAATTTTTTTATAGACTGCACCTATATTTGTATTGTCTAGCATATGGTTTATATGACTTAGAATCTCTGTCATCTCTCTCTTCATCCCCCTCTATTCTCTGTTTTTATCAGGATGAACAACAGGTTCTTCATGTAGCTATGAATATAATTGCAGATTAGAACTTCTTCTGTATCTTAGCAGCTAGCTGTCTCTTGATTTAATATTTGAGAGTAAGGCTAAATGTTGAAAGAGCTAGGTACTTGCGTTCCAATCATAACATTGGTTCAGCTTGTTTTCATCACACTAGATGCCAATTAAGTTACTGATTTCATAATTATAATTTAGCACATTAGAATTGATAATAAATGTTGTCTCACCAAAGCTAAATAATTATTATATAGAAACACAGTTCTTCTTTCTGTTGATGCATTAAAACAGAAGTTTGCAAATAATGTATTATTCAGGATTTAAAAAAAAACCATTGTAGCAATTTGTTTTACGTTTTCCTACCATTTACAGGATTATTTGTGAATCAGAATATTGGAATTTTTTTTAAACCATTTCTATCTCTGCCTTATCAAATGCACAAAGACTACACATGCACTAGGAGGTAAATGCTTTTGTCAGTTACTTCCTGCTTCAAAAGAGTGGGGCAGGGTCCTATAACTTTACTGCTAACTATACTCATTAACCAATTTCTCTTTATAAATACCTAAATATAATTAGTGCTGTGTTCTCAAATTACTGAGATGTTTACTTTAATATGTAGTCAATTAAGATTCCAGAGATGCCATGAACTGTGAATCTTTGCAACTGAGAGTGAAAATGATTCAGAGAAAGGGGTTGGATTTTATGGGAGAAAGACACAATGGAAATAGTTAATGGGAAAGGGAAATGAAGGACAAAGTATTAATGATTGAGGAAATAGCATTCAATGGGGCAAGGGCATTTCAGCAGCAGAATAGTAATTAACAATCCCTGGGAACTATTAGTGAAATCTAAAATACACTACTACCATGTCTAGGAAAGAGGAAATCCAATGCTCTGAAATAGTACTTTCAATGCCCTGTAGAGTGAAAAAATTGTGAATTCAGTTAGTGACTGAGTTTTGGATAAGTGTGATGGGATGCTTGTCAGTTCCACTAGGTAGACCAGACCAGGAAATCAATTACTAAGGAAGGCTAAAGCTATTTTAATGAAAATCCTGCAAATCTGATGGTGCTGTTCCTCCTCTCCATTCTGTAAATGAGACCTGAACTCAGGTAGCTCAATAGTGTTTCTGTATAGGACAAGCAAAGGCTTTCAGGGAGAAGCAATGTTCAATCAACTTTCTCACATCCGTAGTTTTTCAATAATCAGTGATGAGCAGAGCATTTGACTTCACACTTCCCACAAGTATAAAATCATACTGTAATTCCCAAATGCTGTTCTTTGTCTGACTTCCAACCGGAGTTCTGCCAGACACATACTCCGGCATGCACCTCCAACTTGATCCTCTGTAGTTTTTGCATTCTTGCTATATTTTCCATTCTATAGGGAATAGAAGCATTCTTCCAATCACCCAGCACAGATACTGTCTTCATATTTGTGTTGAACAAGCTGCATGGCCATTCCATAGTTAGGTGTGGAATAGCCGTTACAACTCATCCATATTTTAATATTTCTCCAGTTACACTTTCAGCCTTAGCATGTTTCAACATTGTCACAGCATTTATCTGCCTAAAATCTTAAGAACCAGGCACCATAGAAATACATTTATTATTTTATTTTCATTCTTTTTTTGAGGGGAGGAGGCTAACATTTGTAGCATTTGTTTCAATTTTATTCCTTATCATGTCACTATCATTCAATTACAAAATGTTCCCTCTGAGTTTTCCTCATTTCCATTTTTCTAAAGATGCATTATAAAAAATTGGTCTATCTCACATTTAGTACCACTCATTACTGCTATATCATTCACTAATTCTTGCATTCTTCTATCATAAACAATCAAATCCAACATGCTTTTTATTCTTTATTTTCTGTGTATAGGCATTCAAAACAAAAAGACAGTTTTTGAGCTGATATCCACCAATCACCATTCTCCTTCCTTCTTGTATCATCTCTCTCTCTCTCCCTCTCCCTCCTGTCCTCTCTCTCATCCCATTCCTACCCAGCTTTTCATGTCACCTAATGGAACAGTTTTCCCCTTGGATCTCATTAATTCAAAATGTTGAATCATTTCCCCCAAACCTTATTAACATTCACTGGAATGTAACACATAGCAATCATCAAACTATGGATTCTTATTTTCATATACACTTGCAACAACCTAGATGATAGTGGCTCACACTTTCTGACATACGTTTTAGCCTTTTTATTCATTTTTTCAGATGCATTAATCACCTCCATTCCATAAGATCAGAGTCTTACATTTCTCAAATATTAGGATGCAGTTCTTAGGTAGAGATTTTCTTATCAAGGTGGATAGTTTTGACTGAATTATCCTGCCTCTTAGCTTTAATGTAGCAGTAGTTATTTATGTAGTGTGAGCTAAAAATATTCTTGAGAAGAGGTTTTTTTTAAAAAAAAAATCCATCTACTTTTCATTTAGCTTAGTTTGCCTCTTAGATACTAAATTCAAGATTTCTCTGGAAGGAAACATTTAAGAAAAGCCTCTTTCGTAAAGCACAGATAATATTTTAAATGTAACGACAATCTTTTCAGAAGAGAGGATAATAAATGCATATGGAAAAGCATACTTTAAAAAAAAATGAGCTTGTATTTCAGCAGCAACTCATTTTCACCTAATCACCACGCCCATTTTTAAACTAAAGGGAAGAGAAACTAAACTAAATTTCTGTAGCCAAGCTCTGAAAGCAATGAAATGAAGCATTTAGAAAAGGAAAGCTGCTTATCCCTTAATTACTTCCCTCCCTGGTTCCTAGTTTGGCATTTCAAATGCATGAGTACCAGAAGGATGTTGCTGAGTTGAAAGATATTCCTAGAATCTGAGACAAATTGAAGAGAGAGTGCAATTTTTCAGAAGATTCAAAAATAAGAACTAGTTACTTTAGCAGATTTACCCTGGATGCTATCTGCTACTAACAGTTTCAATAGTTTCTAATAGAAAAAAAATGGAAATAGAAACTCCAAAGCAGGCTCTTTCTGCCTTTATTCATCATAGCGTTGCTGAGAAAGACTACAGTATACAGGGACAGCAGGAAAAAAAAATGAAATCTTTGTGCCTCCCTTTGGTTACAAAAAGTATAAGGTACCTAAGCATGCATTAGGTATGGTATAAGCCTTTCTCGGGGCAGGAATCAGAACTACTAAAGGTAACAAAAGAAAAAGGATATTCTAGAACAGTGATTCCCATTCAAAGCAACTTCCAGATGTGTGCATTTCAGCTTCCACAGTTCTCAGCAACAGCATGCTTGCTGTGGACCCTGGGAATTCATTTCCACACATTTGGAAGTTGCAAAGCTTGGGAAATATTGTTCTATGACATCTTGAGAATCTGTGAAACAAATTATAGAGCTCTGATTGCATTTTCCCTAGCAGAAAGCCTATCCCACAAATAAGGGTCAGTGCTAGAAAACAAACATTCAATAAGACCCCAATTTTTAAAAGG
This sequence comes from Pseudoxyrhopus heterurus, assembly GCA_032468235.1. NCBI lineage: Eukaryota > Metazoa > Chordata > Lepidosauria > Squamata > Pseudoxyrhopus > Pseudoxyrhopus heterurus. The sequence continues at coordinate 264,154 of JANHJO010003801.1, read as the reverse complement.
GAACTAAGGGAATCTGAGGAATTGTAATGCATTCAGTTTAATGTATATTATGGAGAAATTGGTGGAAACAATAATCAAATAAAAACTATGCATATAAAGATACAACCTTGCTGAAGGAAAATCTGCATGAATTCCATGAAAGTAAGATTTGCCTTGCCTATCTTCTGGGGAGGAAAGTTAATTAGCAATAGAAATTTTTCGCAATGGAAAAAAGTAAGAACCCTAAAGGATCTTAGTTAGGGCTAGTGCTTTTTCACTTCTTAATTTGAGTTTTAGTTTATTAATAAATTATCTGGATCTACTGCTAAGTATAAAGCAGGCTAAATTTGCAGATGATACCAGATCATTCACATAGTAAAAATGATTGTGAAGAATTCTGAACAGAACAGCTTTATTTGGCCAAGTGTGATTACACACACAGTAGAACCTCTGGTCACGAGCACTTCTGACCACAACAAAATCGGGTTCTGACAAAAAAATTGATAACATTTTTGAATCTGATCATGAACACATACTCGGGTGGCGATCAAACATGACCCCTGATTCAGAAATTCCTGAAGACAAAACATTAGAAGACGAAGAAATCTCCAAAGTTATGGAATGAATTATGGTCATGACTAGAGGTTCTACTGTATAAGAAATTTGTCTCCGATGCATAAAGTCTCAGTGTACATATAAAAAACAAAGTAACATAATCATAATAACGATACCATTAAGAGAAGGTAGTAGAAAAGATGAGAAGGATAATGGTGAATGGTCAACTGAATGTCTTTCTTGAGCTTCTGATGTCTATGAATGTACCAATCTAATGTTCCACAGCTTTGAAAAATACAAATACTGGTGATCATATAAAAGGGATTGAAAATAAAACTGCAAATATTGCAATGCCTTTACTAAAAATTTTGGAATCTGGAAAATTATTGCATGGGTCAGCCCATATAGGAAGAAATAGTACAACCCCAAAAGTATAGAAAAGGATAAGCTAAGTGATCAGAAGGTTTGAATGTTTTGTTTTATGAGATAGGTCTAGACCATTTTGGATCTAAATGAGCAAAAAGGCATGCAATATGATCAAGATTTGTAAAATCATGCACAGCATGGAGAAAATAGATAGAGATGTACCGAGGGTAGGACATGGTAGTGGAAATGGTGGTGGGAATAGTGGAAATGTTGCAATACTATCTGACAATGTCTTTGTTGTCTACCGATGATCTTCTGCTTTTCCTCTTCTAAAAAAAGATACCTTGAAACCACCATTTAAGGATATCCATAATGTTGGTGTTGGCATCATAGTTTCATTGTTGAAGCAGTGGTGTCTATGAAGGCATCAAAACAGGAAAGGTAGTAAACTCCACCTTTTAGTACATGTGCCAATGTTGTGCACATGCAATATATAAAGAAACAGGTCTTCATTAAGATTCTAGGATTGGCATCTTGCTTGTTCTGACACCCTCTGCAGATGCCACTGGGTCAGAAATTCTATCATGGATTGATCTTAAGTCCTATAGCTGCTAAACACTGATTCAAAGAGACATTTTAGCCATATTTCTAATACTCGTATCCAATTTGGATTTCATAATCCTAAATGTAATAAACCACCTGCATTCAGTTAAAACATCATTACAAAAAACACTAACAGTAAATTTTTTACAAAGTTACTAGTTGAATATGGGTTGAATGTCATCATAAATTGAATATTTTCTTTCAACACCTCCCCCCCAACAGAACATAACTTTCTCTATTTAGCATGATCATGTCATGGGGGAGGCTTTAGAAAGATTCAATGTAAAACCACTGATACAATATCATGAACAATTATTTTCAAGAAGATACAATTGGATGCCAAATCAGAGGATTTACAATTTCTGTAACTCAGATATATGATTATTATTATTATGGATGGATGTAATTGCATTACTCAGAATTACCTTTTTCCTCTTCTTTTCTACAGCCTTAAGAAGTCAGAACACAACTGAGAAGAAATGTCTATGTATCGTTTCTGTTTCTGGACACCTTTGTAACACATCACTGGTCCTTTATATAAATGCTGAAGACTTTTAAGCACTGAAGACCGGCAAGCATAAATTTTGCCTTGAGTATTCGTGATCAAAAACTAGATGTCTCAGATCCTTTGGATGAGCAAAAGGATAAAAAGGTTAGTGATACTCTGGAAGCCTACAGTTTCAATATTTTGTATTTCTGCTTATAACTTGCCTATGCTTTTCATTTACTGTGTGCTATAATATTTTCTGAGCTACAGAAAGAAAAACCTAGCGGAATTTGTTTTTCTTATTCTGGAGTATTTGTGGAGGTGCATTTCCTGCTGTAAATGCATCAGTAATTTATTTTTATTTGATCTGCTTCTTTCAAAGCCTAAGACTGAGCATATTTTATAAGGGATTCTGGTTCACACTTAGGAAAAAAAATAGCTAATGCTGATACTGAATGTAAGTGTTTGATGATAGATTAGGAATTGCAGTATTTTGGGTTGGAAATTAATTACCAAAGGGAAAAAAATGAATGCAGTATCATCAGTTAATAATTGGATCTCCCAATGCTTTTTTGAATATGCATGTGGAAAAATATATTGGGATCTGGCATTAACTATAAAGGGCTTAACCTTTTCCATATTCCATCTTTTTTCCCTGATAAATATTTCATCCTATAAAATTGATCTTAAACATAAGAAGGAAAGAAATTGGTGATTGATTACATGGTAGGTTACCATGGCTATTGCTACTTCTAGAGAAAGAAGCTCCATTTCAGAAACATACTTTTACTTCTCACCCATCCATCTTTTGCTACTCTCTTGACATCTCAAGTTCAAGAGATCCAACCCAACCTTTAGGTTTTTACATCATAAATATTTCTACCCTAATAAATTTATTTATATATTTAATATGTATTTGTGTTACATATATGTGAATTCTGTCAAAATGTCTTTTCCCTTCCCTTCGCCTCCCCTCCCCTCCATTCTCCTCTCCTCTCATTTTTGTGCTGCTGTGTTCCAGCAGACTCTGAGCAGCATACAACAAAGAATAGAATAGAATAGAATAGAATAGAATAAAATAGAATAGAATAGAATAGAATAGAATAGAATAGAATAGAATAG
>JANHJO010003801.1:248355-259997 GCA_032468235.1 Pseudoxyrhopus heterurus | reverse complement strand
CTTTTCTTTTCTTTTCTTTTCTTTTCTTTTCTTTCTTTCTTTCTTTCTTTCTTTCTTTCTTTCTTTCTTTCTTTTCTTTTTCTTTTTCTTTTTCTTTTTCTTTTTTCATGAGATAAGCCTATGCAGTTGGTTGGGTACATTTTCCTACACAACAATTTATATTCTTTTTTTTTGCATGAAAATTGCAATACATCCTTACAACAATCCTTTGGGCATAATACATATATGCAAAATTTTCTAGGTTGATTGGAAACATGAAGGGATGGCTGAAGAGAATTTCATGTGATGCAGGGCAGATATTGTAAGTGGGAAAAATGGTTTAATAAGTCTTAATTAGCATATAAAAGAAGTCATAACTGATTAAATTTTGTTTGTCTTCCTATTCTCTCTCGGCTGTCTTTAAACATAGGAGCCTCCCAACTATTGAACATGACATCTTAGTTATAAAGCACATGATGAACCTTGAATGGTACAGCTTTAAAGTCAAACAATGCTTCTATTTGAATTTGTTACTTGCATCTTTTCCCAAAACAAGGTGAATGCCTTGTTTTTATTCCCATAACTTGTGAATGAACTTCCTCTTTCCATTTAACACATATGATAGGGTGCCCTGATTCTCTAGCACACATTTATGAATAAACAGCACATTATTTTCACCTGAAATTTTCTTATCTCAACATCTTTCTCTTGAATATTGTACTTCAAATGCTGTGAACTTCCATGTTGCCTAGGAGGTAACACTTTCCTTAATCAAGAAACCCTAAATAAAGTAATTGGTGTGTATGCATGCATGTGTTAGGAAATAAAGTTGGAAATGAACTAGGCAGGGGAGCATTTTGAAAAAAAATTACACCTAAGAAAGAAAAAGTATCAACCCCACATCTATTTTTAAATGCCAATGACCACTTAAAGCGTACATGAAGCCAAAGAGTCTTCAGAATTAGGACACTATAGTAATAGAATTGTTGTTGAGTTAAAATTATTCCCTATATTAATTTGAGAACTCTGTCACCTCTCCCCAAGTTGTTAATTAATACTTCTTTAGCAGATCCAAAGTTGTATTGAATGGGCAGGATTTCTCCGAATCTAAACTTTCTCCAGCCCTTGATGACATGCAATTGGTGATAGGCTCAGACTTTCTTGTGGCTACTAAAAAAAAAAGAAGAATGGAAAATTAGTTTTGGGAAACTGGTGCACAAACACCCACATATATAAACTTAAATGTAATCTGCAATCCCAGCATTTTAAATTCTAATGATTCAAGCAGTTTGAGCCCTGGTTTATTTTAAGTAAAGTTATCTAAAATGGTTTATCAGGACAGGAAAACCAAGCATTTCCCTTTAATTTTACCTTTGTTTATCAATGTGCCTAATTGTGATTAGAGATGTAAATCCAATATATTTTATTAGCTGAATTGTATGTTATGGTCCATCATGGGCTTTGTTTGGTTGTGTGTCTGTGTGGATTTTTTTTTCTTCACGTTTCTTTTTTTTTAAACTGTCTAATAAAGCAACATTCATTTTCGTTTTCAATTTTTCCTTGTATGAAGGATTGTATAAATAGAGCTTTAAAAGAATGTATTGAAGGAATTTTTCTACTTTATGTAGATTTCTTTGATGAGGTGTTTTGTTCTGTAAATGTCCTTAATATAAGTTTTTTTTTTATAAAGAAAAAATATCCACTGCATTTTTAGGGCTAGGGTTAGGATTAGGGTTGTGCTTTTCCTAAATATTTTAATGTAATTTTGAACAGAGAAACACTGATGGCAACAGACTCCATTCAGTATGGTTAACCTGTGTTATAGAACAATCTGTTTTGGTAACTGATTTATTTTATATCTCTAATTACATCCCTGATTAATTCATTTCAAGAGCCAGATTATTACTGATGAATATATCTATAATGCAATAATGTGCTTAGTAGGGGCTATAATGCTGAGTCCTATACAGTGATCTATAAAAAGACAAAATGACTATTTGTTCTCAACTTGCAATCAATATCTGCTGGTTCAGAAATATAGGAGGAAAAGAAAAGTATCATGTTCCATTTCTGATATCTCTCAAATCAATCCTTCCATTGAGGACCTGTATACTGCACGAGTCAAAAAGAGGGCTGTGAAAATATTTACAGATCCCGCACATCCTGGACACAAATTGTTTCAACTTCTACCATCAAAACGACGCTATAGGGCACTGCACACCAAAACAACTAGACACAAGGACAGTTTTTTCCCCAAATGCCATCACCCTGCTAAACAACTAATTCCCACAACACTGCCAAACTATTTACTAAGACTGTATTACTATTATTCTTCTCATCCTTTCTATTACCTATCTCCTCCCACTTATGTCTATAACCTTATTGCTTGCATCTCTATGATTTATATTGTTTTATTTTCGTAGTATGATTTGATTGCTTATTTAATAACCTATGACTATCACTAAGTGTTGTATCTTAGGATTCTTGATGAATGTATTTTTTTCTGAGAGTATATGCACTGAGTATATGCACTGAGAGTATATGCACCAAAGACAAATTCCTTGTGTGTCCAATCACACTTGGCCAATAAAAAATTCTATTCTATTCTATTCTATTCTATTCTATTCTATTCTATTCTATTCTATTCTATTCTATTCTATTCTATTCTACTTTGACTGTTTCTTTGAAAGAGTATGAGAAACAAAAGCAAGCTTAGAGCAGCATTTTCTGATTATTTCTACACTTTTGTGTATGTGTGAAGCACCGTGGCTTCCCGTGCACACATCTGCACAGACAGCTGGGAACTGCTCGCAAAAGCAGCTGGAAAAAGATGTGGCTGCTTTATTGATTGGAAAATAAGTGCTTCCTATGCACTTTGGAGCTTTCCATAGACATGTTTTAGACGGATTTGCACAATTTTGAGAACAGTAGATAATGCCTCTTCTGTTAAATGTTGTCCAAAGCATTTGCCAATGGATGAAAAACTCAGCTCTCTTACCATTTTTTTTTAAATTTCTTTTCAAAGTAGAGGTAAAGCACATCCTCAGTTTAGTTTTTAATGTGGTTGTGTGAACATCTCAGGTATATTGGAAAGGCTTGACCCTGAACGGGAGTCAATTGGATTGGGAGTTGAGAGTAAGTTCTATTATTGAATTGGCACCCATAGGATTATTAAGCACACATTTATTATCAGTCATCAAACTACCTCTGCTGAAAAAGCACTGTGTGTGAATGGTCTGCGAAATCCGATAGTGGGGTTTGAATCTGTAGTCAAACATATTTATTTATTTATTGTATTTATATGCCGCCCAACTCCCAGAGGACTCTATTTGCAGTTTAACCTATTGGTTATACAGTTTAACATATTTCTACTTGTATCTCTTCTACTATATAAATCACTACTTCTGTTTATGCTTCATGAGCACTCAAAACTTCATCTCTGCTTTTTAAGGATACTATTAATTTTTATAAGAAAAAGAGTAGACAATGTGAACTAGAGATTAAAAGCTAAACAAAGACTAGGAAATCTTTTGTTGGAAAGCCTGCTGAATTGATTATGTGTGACTTTTCTTTGTTGGGGGAGGAGTCCTGCTAGAAGTGCACTTTGAAAACATCAAGTGTGAAATAACAATTGGATAATCATTTCTTTTAAAAGTTTTCATACATGACTGTAATGTTGGACTGATTAATAAAGCAGAACTCAAGTTAATAATAATCTCTAATTTTGTTGCAAATAACACCACATATATTCCTGAGCACTGGGTGTTATGTAGGACTCATGGAACAAATCACTTGATAATACTACAAAACATAGCATTATAGCTGAGTTATATGGAAATACATGTTTAAATCATATATCTGAAACAGATGTTTACTAGCTGTACCACTTTATACATAAATCTGCATGATTGCAAGAAATATCTCTACATATTACACACACACACACACACATTTTCTTTAAAAATAATAATATAAAACTGGAATTACATATGCCAGGGGAAAAATTCACATATAGAGGTATATGTGTGTATAAAACAATATGCATCAGTGTGTAATATAATGTCAGATGTAGAGTAGAGCAAAACAGAACAGAATAGAATAGGACTTAAGCTCAAACTATACTTTATTGAGAACAAATTTCAATAGGCCTTTTGTTTGCATATTAAACTCTCTCTTCTGTTACGGCTACCATGAGGAAATTAGAAGATTTGGTATGCATTTTAATTGTTATTTTGCTATGTCAACCAGCTAAATATGCTATGCTAAACAATACATGTTTGGGAGTTCACTTGGCCTTGTTAAGTTTATTTATATTTTCTGACATCTAAGCTTTTCTTTATATCCTGTAGTAAGACATCCTTTAAATATGATAAGCCACCTAAGAGAACAAACAATGCATGCACAACGAGAATCCTGCACATTTTAAATATTTTTTTTATAATGAGAAAAGAGTAATGCACAAATACATTATCAATAAAAGGCAGAAATAAAGATGTTTTCATGTTCAGTTCAAATCTTCCTGAATACATGGACATAATCATATAGCTTTCATGGACATAATCATGTAGCTTTCTCAGCAGAGTTATAGACATATCCTAAGGCTATAAAGTACACAGAAGTCAAAACTCACATCCCAAGAAAGCAGTATTAAATTATATCTGTAACTTTCCCAAGAAAGCTACATAATCATAAGGTAATCAATTATACAGACATAGTTTGATACTGCTTTCTCTTTACCTTATCTTATAGCCTTGGGATTCCATAGCGATCTCCTATTCAAAGGCTAACTGGGATCAACCATTATTAACTTCTGATCCCAATCAATGCCTTGCCCCATCTGCATTGTGTCTTGTATAGAAAAGATATCTGAACATTTGCTTCTACAGATCTGCAATGAATTCAGTAGCCAACATATATTCTTTGATTAAAAAAGAGAGCTGGCATTACAACAATTAACAGGATAATAGCCACTTCAAAAATCCTCAAAAATGTTGTGTGTAAAACAGTCTACCTCGAGAAGAGGTTTTTATCAAATAAGATAAAGTTTATTTGGCAGCATTGGGCACAGAAATAAAACAAACTGTACAAATGAATAAAAAGTGATTGTGGGACAGGGATGTTTTTGGTGATCTAAAGCGTTTGATGTATGTGTGACAGAGGAAACCTGTCACTGATCTCAAAGGGCCATCTCTGAATTAAGAAATTAGAAATCTTGGATTAAACAGGTTAAATTGGAATTGATTAGGAGATTAAATATTGTGAATCAAATAAAGACCAACACCAAACGCTGACATATTTTTATTTGTTTTGTCAACAATGATGCTGCATTCTTTTCCTATTGCTCAAATTACTTAAAATGTTTTCTTCTAATTGCAATAGCTAATTTTTGTATTAATTTTACTAAATGTACAATTAAAAGGTAAAAAGATACAAACTTTAAAAAATAAAAGGAAAATGGGAAAATGCAGAGGAAAAAACAGCAAAGAAAGAAAAAAATAAGAATGTAGTAAAGGAAAAGAAAAGTAGTACATTATATAAAGAAATGATTTCCCCTTCATCACAACAAGTATAAACAATTTTAGTAACATCACTTCTTTTAAAATGTAACAAAGGATCTCTTCTTCCTTTATCTCATGTCTTATCTATAAACAAATTCTTAAAGCCCCATTCATTTCAGGCCTGGTCAGTAAAAGTCTGCTAAGTTACCAGAGATAACAACATAACTATTTTAATCTTGATCAAATAAACCAGCCTTGTATTCCTTCCTTTCATTTTTTAATATTCTTAATTTTTAGTCCTTTCAAATAATGTGCTAGAATTTAATTTTTTAAAAAGAAAATATTTGTGTAAAACTTGTTGATCCAAAGATTCCTAATAGCTAAAATGCAATTAACGATTTCCAAAAATGTTTAGGAAAAGTAGTACACCAATCCAGTATTCATAAAGGTGCTGAATGTGGTTTGAACGAAGATGGCTTTCCCTTATTTCCCACAGCACTAAACACACTGGAGATCACTGTTTTGCAGTCTGCTCACATGGAGCAACTGTCTGGAGCACTTTTGGGTTATGTCAAGACCTCTCCTTGTCCAGAGAAGAATTATCAAAGAGTCTGTCTACTCGCTGCTTCTTTATTCAGCTTGATCTTCAGGTCTGTTTTTACTAGTGCTGTATTCAGTTCATCATTTCTTCCCCAGAAGTATAGAAGTACATTTCTCTACAGCAGACACAGACACAATCCAATTTTATCATTGTGCTTGAATAACTTGCTATACAGCATACTGAATGCACACCAAGTATTAAACCTTATAGAGATTGCCATTTCATATACTGAATTTTGAACTGTAAGGGCAAAAATTAAGCGATTGGGCCAGCATGTTTCATTTGTACATTTACATGTATAATTCCCCTTTCATAAGGAACTCTGGGACAGTTGGAATAATCTTTTAAATACAAAAGAGAATATATTCCTCAGTAGGTCATTCATTTGCACCAGATTTCTTTTAATGTGGTAGAATCAAGTCATTTTCAATTTCTCACCAGGAGACATATTTGGCCAATCTTGGCTGTACTTGGAAGCCAAGCAAGACAACATATGATTCGAATTTGAATGGGAGATCTTTAATGAATATTAGGATTGTAGACTAGAATGGAAAGTTGAAAAAAGTATCCTAGAAGAAGGCAGTGGAAACCTTTGTCTTTTGCCTAGAAATTAACAATAGCCATGGTATTTTCTGTAAAGGATACTTACATGATATAACTGTCTCTTATTCAGTAGAATTGATACTTGCTTTCACAAATGTTAGACTCAAAAATTCAACTTCAATAAGCTATATACATTGATTCGAGTACACATGGACTTTGGGTATGTTTTTTCCCCTTAGATTATGCAGTGTTATGTTGGGTTGTGTCAAGTATGGCAGCAAAAGAGTTGTTGCAGCCTTTTTAATCAATCATTTGGCCACATTCTTGTTACAGTTTTTTTCCTGGACTCAACACAGGAGTTCAGTTTTATTTGCTAACCTAGCAGAACATTATTTATTAATGAGTTCTTCATGCTTTATTAAGTCTAATGTCAAAATACCTCTGTGGGACTGTAGTCATGTTCTGTCTGTTAAAAGCCTTCTCAAGAAAATGAAAAATTACACAGTAAAGCTGCATCCGGTAGATATCAGTTCAATTACTTTTGATCCTAGCAGATGATGTTTCTGAGTAGTTTTGAAAGAGCTACATCAGATAATATAAGCTGTCTGAAATGAAAGAATTCTGCACTCTCAAATGTGCATAATTAGGAAGGCTTAGAAACTTAACAAAGCCATTCTGTTCCCAAATGCTGAGTGGTATATTCAGCAGTTGAAAACTGACACGTTTGGTAAGGCAATACAATGCTTGCCTAGTTTCATTTATTTTTTCTTATTCACATCTTTTATGCTGGGGAAGCAAACCTTTATTTCGGAACATTAAAATGCTGGAGTTTTTCAACACTCCAGGGATTAACTGCAGGGTCTTTTTTTTAAATTTGATGCAATTAATTTTGTTTAGGAAGCCAATATTGGAGTTCATTAATTTTTCCTACTTCTTTCCTTGCTTTCTCAATAGCATTACACTTGAATATCATTTCTGTAGTATTGTCATGCAAATTAAATTTATTTTAGGGACTGTTATTCTGAACTTTGTCCAGTTCTGCTTATGGTTTTCAATATTGACTGAGTAGATTATGTTAAACACAGAGAGATGGGTGGAGAGGGAGGGAGGGAGATATTCACACTCATACACAAAATGGAAATGTTAGTTCTCAGACCAATAAGAGTTCAGGACATGATTTTGTGAATAGACCCCTGCAAGTTCATTCACTATCTCCAGTATTACCAGTTCATAGAAAAGCCATTAGAAAGAAATTCACCCTAATGTTTTAGGAAATAAATTCGTTCTAAATGGAAAATAGCTCAGTTGCTGAATTTCTTGAAAACTTTTCTCTTTCACTTCTGTAAATCCTGTTGTCATTCAGATTTTAAAATTGACTTAAAATTGACTTTAAAATTTTTGGAGCTTGATGCATCCATAAACATTACTCCAAATTTTTGTATTGTCAGAGGAAGAAAATATAAAACTCTTAAGCAACTTTTATAAACAGATTTGGAGGAGGAATTCACCTTCAAGTCAGGTTTTGACTCTTGGAGATTGTCTGGACAAGTTGCAGGTGTCTTCTTGACAAGATTTGGAAAGTAGTTGCCATTGCTTCCTTCCTAGGGCTGAGAAAGAATGACTGGCCTAAGGTCACTCAGCTGGTTTTGTGCCTAAATCAGGACTAGAATTCACCATCTTTCAATTTCTAGGGCCTTAACCACTGCAACAAACTGGTTCCCATGAATTGATATCTAGCTAGTTTCAATTAAATTTAATAATTCAGCATGATCTTAATCCTACATCAACATATAAAATATTTTGGAACTGAGCATAGTCAAAAAGTTATCTTTGTCTTCAAAAAATATTTGAATAAATTCATAGCAATGATAAATAGCAGTCTGGAGCAGTTAAAAGGAAAATGAACTGAACATGAGTGGGAGTACCTAATAACAACGATAAAAGCTTAGTTATGATGACAAGCCAAACCTGCCATCATTTTGTGACTATACTACCATCAAAGTATAGTCCAGCTCAAAACCAGAAACAGTTGCAAACAATTCTAATGGGAAGAAAACACGAAGGACAGCAGATGAAGGCTGTGAGACTAAAACAAAAGGTTTAGCAAGGATCTGACAACAACAACAACAACAACAACAACAAAAGGACAGAAACAAGAAAATAAAAGAGGACCCACTGTAGGAGAACAGCAGGCTAAGCTGGAATTTGGGGTTAAATATGTCATCAGTTTGGGGTCATTGTGTTGCCACAAGAGATCTAAATCCAGCCACCTATGAAATCCATTGATCCTTATCTAGCACCAATTTAGCTTTGACTATTAGTTGAATAGATTCTTGTATTAGAGCAGGGGTTTCAAACTCGTGTCGTCATGGCGGCATCACATGACATACCATGACTTTTTTCCCCTTCGCTAAACTGGGCGTGGGTGTGGCCAGTGTGTGACACATGGGCCATGAGTTTGACAGCACTGTATTAGAGGTAGCAATAATAAACTCATCTGTGCTTTATGTGCTCCTGGTTATTTGCTCCTGACACCCAGTCACAGAAAAGTATGAATGAAAATCTTTATTTTTGTCAAAAAAAAAAAAACAGTACTTAATAAAACTACATATATTTTTAAAAAAAGGATACATATTTATAGAAAGCTACAAATTATAAAATTATCAGCCAATCAACTGCATGTCTTACATACAATGTAACAGAATTTTGATATACTTAGCGGGGCAAGAGAATAAATAACTGAGAGTAAAACAGAGAAGGGGGAGTTCATAAGTTTAAACCAAAACTATAGAACAGATGTCAGAAAATGAAATCTCAAGAGAAAAATGAGGCTCGCAAAGGATTCCAAGACTGACTCCAAATTGAATATGAGCCAACACATGATGGTCCAGAAAATATTCTGAAACTCAAAGTCAGTTTTAGGCTATGTCAACAGAAGCAAAACTTCCAAATTATGACAATTATTCCTTTCTATCTTGCATTGATCAGACCTCAATTATAGCACTGTGTTCAGCTTTAAATATCTCACTTTAAGAATGATTCTAAGAAATTAAGACAGGAAATTCAGAGAAAAGCAAAAAAAAAAATTGATGATAAAAGAATCAGAAACTATGCCCTCTGGAGAGATTTTGAAGGATTGGATATATTCAGCCTTCAGAAAAGACTAGTGGAGGGCTGATATGATCATATTCTTCCAGAAAAGATGCCGTATAAATAAAAGTCTGTTCTCACTGCTCCAGAACACATGCAGAGAGTAATGGAAACGACCTTGACAGAAATAAGCAAGAATCACTGCATAAGCAAAGAAGGCTAAAATATTATTTAAATCCAGGGAAACAAGATAGCATCCTTAAAAAAACTCAAGCAGAATCTTCTTGATTCCCTGGAATATGAGAAGAAGGCACAGTCAGACTTGCAAGATTTTGTTAGTATAGCCTGTCTCCATATAGTCTTCTTGTGGAACTGATGTCATGGTCTGGACCACCTAGAGGGGTGACAATCCAAGACCTGAAATAATAGCAATCAAAGGCAACATTCATTTAAATATTAGGATTTTGGTCCCTAACAGTGAGCAGTTCAATAATTATTCAGAGAGATAATATGTGTGTGTGTGTCTGTGTGTGTGTGTGTGTGTGTGTGTATTTGTGTGTGTGTGTGTGTATGTCTATGTTCCACCATAACTCTGGAATGCATTGAGCGATTTCAACCAAACTTGGTACATAGATGACTTACCCTCTGGGAACAAATACTGTGGGAGTAAGACACCCCTAACACCCCTTGGGAGGGGTCTGTGTGCCTTAAAAATAGTGGCAATGCCATGGTAACGGCTTCACAGTAGTCCACAAGGGGGTTCCCTCTGACTTTCAACGCTGCACAAGAGAGCAATGTGAGGCCCGACTAAAGAATAAGAGACATAGAGCTACTACATCTAGAGCTTCACAGACAGTACAACAGCGTGAGACCTGACTAAAGAATAAGAGACACAGAGCTACTACATCTAGAGCTTCACAGACAGTACAACAGCATGAGGCCTGACTGGAGGATTTTCCTGTCTAATATATGATTGGGATAAATAAATACCCGGGCTACGCCAGGATATCGGCTAGTAGACTCCTATTTATGGAAATATTCTGTTAAGAATACTTTAATTTGGATTCCTGTATTAAGCAGAGCACTTTATGGTATCGATAGCCTCTTTCAATAGCCTCTTTCAAAATTTGATTCTGTATTTGTTCCTTATGGATTAGTTTTATATTTATTTATCAAATCAAATTAAACTCAACTTTGAGATAACAGAATTGTCTGTTGCTAAAAGAAACAACAGCAGCTAAAATAGGAGCCAATAGTAGGCTATATACCATATAAATGGTCCTGAATTTCTGATAGAGTTTAATTTAAAATCAAATAAACGACCAGATTCTCTTTCTTCTCTACATGCATATTTTGGGGGGGGGGAAAGATAAAGAAATCACACAATGATATATTAGGCAAATGATAGATGGTATACCCACTAGTGCAAAGTACAAAAGAAAGATGTTTATGTGTTTTGAGGATAAACTGTAACAGGGATAAATTCAAATGTGTGATGATGGATGACTATAACATATTTTCTATGTGCTACTGGATTTGACTATTAAAGACTGGAAAAGGAAACTGGAAAAGGATTAGTCTGTTAGATATAGATATATAGATAAATAGAGACATAGATAGACATATATGTATACATACATACATATATACATACACACTCAGAAAAGCTCATACAAAATAGAGAACCATATTAACTGAGAACAGCTATTTTGCTTTTTTTATTCCATATACTGTATTCTGACCTTCCAACTAAAATGAAATGTAATACTCATAATGACAGAAAGATTACTTCCTATTAGATTACTCTGGCTCTAGATTATTGTCCAGACTTCTTTTTATGTTCAATAAGGAGCCAGTCATTTATTCTTTAGATGTTCAGTAGCAGTTTTGTTGGAAATCTTTAGGAAACTCTTTGCCCCACTGTTGACCCT
>JANHJO010003801.1:165825-175857 GCA_032468235.1 Pseudoxyrhopus heterurus | reverse complement strand
AGCGAAGAAGCTTTCATGCCGGGGTTATTTTTTCCCCCCCTCTCTCAGTTTCTCCCTCCATTCACCTCCCCTCCCCACTAACTACTTCCCAACCCATTTAGATCACATATGAAAGCAGTTCACAAAAGGACTAATTAAACCCCCTAAAAAATCTGACTTTTCCCCCAGGCCTTCCCTTAGAATAGTTAGGTGGACTCCTTTAAACTGTGGAGAATGTGAAAGAATGGTTTATTGTTCCCTCAGATACCCGTTCTTTTATATACTATTGTTGTTTACTAACATTATAAAGCTACCAGTGTTGTTCTGGAGTTAAGTGACAGAGAAATTAAATTAAATTAATTAAATTAATTAAAATTAAATGCTGTAGACAATCTAGTTGAGATGTGGTTTCCCCATTTCCTCTTATTCTTATATTGTTTATAATTCTCTGATCTCTATATTTGATCTTATTTCCCAACTAATATGAAAAATATTAAACATCTTACAACAATTACATCTCTACTCATCTCTTGAAACCCAGGAATCTTCTTTATGGACAAAATGACATTAACTAGAAACAAAACTCGCATTTTACATTATTTATATCCTGCTATTATTTTTATAAATAACTGAAGGCGGTGAACATATCCAACACACCTTCCTCTTCCTATTTTCCTCACAACAACACTCCTGTGAGTGAGTTGGGCTGAGAGAGAATGACAGGTCCAAGGTCTCCCAGCTGGCTTTCAAGGCTAATACCATATTTTGCTTTTTGATCATTTTTCCATCAAAGGCTGACAACTTTTCTTCTTTGTAACATGATTGAACTAGTATCTTGAAAACATAATATTTTATCTCTGTCCCAATTTATGACTTCCGGCCCACAAATGTTTTGCTAAGTTCTATCTCTCACCAGAGCATTTAAAAATCTTAGTATTATAGCCTTTCCACATGTTTATCAGAAAAATTTATGTCTGATAGCTTCCCATTAAGCTTGCAATGAAATATACAGTTTTTCTACATTTTCTCCAAGACTCAAATTATTTCTTCTATTCTGATCCTGAATAAGAGAAAATCCAAATAATGTCTGTAACTTTTCCAATATCAATATTTATTTTTGGTAGCAACTTCATATGCTTTGTCAGCAATTTGGGCAACCTCCACAACTTGAGAAGACCATTCTTTAAGCTATTCATTAACTTGTTCAAACACTGCCAGATTTTGTTAGATTGCATGAGCTAACCTAACCCCTTACATCTTTAGTTTTCAGTTGAGTTCTTAAAATAGATTTCCCAATGAGACAATTTGGAAGCTTCATCCTGAATGTGCTCAATTTCCCTTATATTTATATATACCATCCTCCCTCACCATGTCTTTTTTCTTACTATAGCGGAGTGTCACTTCAGCCACTTCAGGATCAACCATATAAGCCTTAATTCCTCTTTTTTGGAATGACCTTTCTTTGACATCTTTTTATTACTAGTCATGACAGTTAGCCAGATATTTATTTAAAAAATGAATACAAAGTTATTACAAAAGGTGGTTGAAAAGAGACCAATGCATCATTTTTTCTGGTGATTAGCAATACCCTCCTCCATTTTCTCACTGTTGGTTCTAATATTTAAAGAAACACACTTAGATTTATCCCACTGATGTTAGCAGATACTAAGCACTGCCCTAGTGTTTGGACATGTTCCATTATTACAGAAACTTGTTTTTTGTAAGGTCATTAAAATGAGTGTGGTTCTTATTTTGATCAGAGGTGATCTGAAGTTAGCTTTTTCTCACTTTCCCCACCTAGCTAGTTGCATCAGGAGATAATGGTTCATGCAAGAAATAGCTGACAGGTTGCCAAGGAAATGTTTCCATTGTCAAATCAGCACATAAAATAGACACTGAATATTGATTGGCACAGAAGAATCAAAGGAGTAAGGATAACTTTTGCTCTCAGATTTTGATCTGTGCTCAATCAGATCAATACCCTAGCATGGATATTGGAAGAAAAACACAATCCTCAGAAATGGAATGATATTTCTGAGCGGTGCTCATCTCTGTTTCTTGGCCAAGGGAACCAGCATTGTCTGAAGATAGTTTCTGTGGTCATGGCTATATGCCAAAGGTAAATAGAATGCTGTTAGCTTCCCACTGAAGTGGTACCTATTAATCTACTCACATTTGCATGCTTTCAAATTGTAGGTGGGCAGAAGCTGGAGCAGGAATGGGAGCTCACCCCATTGGGCAGTGCTGGGTCTCAAACCCAGGCTGTTAGCTTTCCAGCTGACAAGCTCAGCATCCTTAACTGCTGAGACATTGTGTCTCAGCCCAGAAAGAGAAAGTACATATTACAAAATTTTATTTTTGTTTTGATTTTGTTTCCTGTGAAACTTAGATGGCATATTTACAAGTATAGTAATTACCTGCTCAAAACCACAAACACCGAATTTTGCTACATATCTGATTTTGTAACATGTACCATCTAATATGAAAGAGAAAGTTTATATTACAAAATCAGATATATAGCAAAATTCAGTGTTTGTGTTTTTGAGCAGGTAATTACTGTACTTGTAAATATGCAATCTGATTTTCACAGGAAACAAAATCGTTTGTGTGCATTTTGTAAAAAATGAAGCAACATGCTGCATGCATATATGTAAACACATGGAGATGTGTAACACGTGTAAAAAATACACATTGCTTTTACTAAAAAAAACCCTCAAAAACACTTAATCCAACTCTTTAATCTTCATTTTCCACATTTGTTACATGACACTGAAAACGTTCTCCCAAGTTGTTTCCTGTGACGTTTAGCCTAAATTTGAGAAAACATTCAGTTATTTTGGGACAGAAGGAGGGAGTGATCATTGTCAGTTACCAGGAAGTATAAGCATACTATGTATGGATGTTCTATTTCTAACTCTTAGCTAACTCTTCATATATTTGAGATGTTTAGAATGATAGAATTGGGTATTTAACCTTCATATTTTTCAAAAGTGCAAACTTCATTTCAGTTAAGGATAATTTCAGTAAATAGTGCTCACATATTATTCATCATTTCAAGCCAATTTATCCTCTGGTTTCTAAACAAAACAACTACAGTGACCTCTTTTAATGTAAATTGAATTTGTTGGTCACTTCTCCAATTTACCCAGACATAGAATTAACTTCCCATATAGCATCAAGTTTCAATATTGAGATGTTCATATTTACTTGGCAATTTTGTGTCTTCATTATTCAGCTTTTGACAATGGGTTGTGATGAGGTAAGTGTGTTTTGTACAAA
This sequence comes from Pseudoxyrhopus heterurus, assembly GCA_032468235.1. NCBI lineage: Eukaryota > Metazoa > Chordata > Lepidosauria > Squamata > Pseudoxyrhopus > Pseudoxyrhopus heterurus. Next base: position 172,599 of record JANHJO010003801.1, on the reverse strand, counting down.
ATTAAATAAATTAATTCATATGCCTAATGAGAATTATCAAACACGGAAGATCTGATTTCATTTCAGTTAAGTTTTCAATTAAGCATGATTTTTTATAGCAAACATTGATGGTTAACTAAATTTTAAGTGCTACTACAATATGTTAGTGATCCCTAACATAGTAAATCCTATCACAATGGATTTAAAAAAAACCACAAAATTACTTTTATATACAGCAAATATTTTCTAAATCCTTTTATTTATCCTTCCTTCCTTCCTTCCTTCCTTCCTTCCTTCCTTCCTTCCTTCCTTCCTTCTTTCCTTCCTTCCCCATATCCAGTTACAAATTCAGATATACCTTAATTATAGATTAAGCACCTGGGTTGGGATGCATAAAGAAGACCTTCCTTCCTTCCCTCCTTCCCTCCCTCCTGTATTTTGCATAAAATGAAAACTAATAACTCAAACCAGGGAAAGGGTGTGAGACAGTGCATTCTTTGACCTGAATATTAATGGACATCATTCAGACTGGTAACCTACAAAGGTTCTGAGCATCATTAGCAATTCCCTAAAGATCAGATTTTCTCAATATAAAATGAATATAATTTACTTCTTTCTAGCTCAGTGTAGATGCTATTCATTGAACATAAAAGTTTAAAGACATGGTCAAAATATGTTGGAACGTTCATTTCTAAAACATGGAATAACACTTAGGAACTGATACAAGAGGGGGGAGAGGCTTAAATTGAATAAACCTAGGGAGATGCTGTCCATTTACGATGGTGGCGATGTTGTCCATATTTATCTGCACTAAATTTTGAGTGATAATCTCTTTCCCCTAGCAGCCTTCACTCATTTTATGTTGTTTAAGAAGCCCTGAACCCTAAATAGAAACTTTTCAAGGGCTGAGGGCTATAGGAAAATATGGGACTCCTTCTTTCCATGCAGTCTCATAGAAGTTTAATAAAATAAATAAATACATTCTCATAAATTGTGAATGGGAGCAAAAGTCAAGACCATGGTTTTGAGCATACAATCAAAGCTCATTGTACGTATGCTATGTTTTTGATGCAAGTAAAAGGAAGGAGGGTTAGCGTTTTAACTGTCCAATATAACACCTATATTGATTTTTTTTTTTGCTTCTCTCCAACAAATGACTTGACGTGGAAAAGCCAAGCTGTTCTTTTCTGAACTGGAACTTCATTGCTAAACCAAGAGGAATTTTCCAATCCTAAACTGATAAGTAACATTTTAAATTGTGAAAATCAGTGGGATTGCCAAGCAAATACAAAATTGTATTGGTTTATTAAAGAAAAAGGTATTAACCAGTATCACAAAATAGTGAGCGACCTTTTACTTAAACAAATATATTAAATAAAAGAGGAGCAGGAGAAAAACTGGAATGAAATAGTTATTCCAACAAAATGTAAAATGTCTCATGCTTAACTGCAGGAAACTTTTTTCCAAATATAGATTGATTAGTTCTATGCTATGAGATCAAGCAGCAAATGATAAAAATGATGTTTTTCTTCAGCCTCTAGAAGAATTTGGATAGTACTTACAGATATTTTTCCATATTTCTCTATTGAGTTCCATTTTATTACATTTTTTTTTCAAATCTGTTACTACATTCAATCATTCATTTAGGACACTGGCCATCTCTTCTAGATTGGTGATATCTATTGATGGTCTTGAGCATTTGATTCTTGTATATCACGATCAATATATGGTATTTCCCAAAGCCACATCAAAATTTCTCAGTGCCATCTTCTTGAATCAAAAGAAGGTGAATTAAAAAAGAATTACTATTAAGTAGTGCAACACTTAGTTCAGATAGCCATTTCACGACAATATTATGTCAGGGATATAAAAGTCATTGAAACAAATTTAACAAGCATTACAGGAATTTCAGAGATTACAGGAATTTCAGTTCCATAACGAAGCATATGCCTAGAATGATTTAGAAAATAATCTGACTGGATTTGATCAAAAGCTTCCTGGTCAACACCTTGTCAACAAAATGGTACAAAAGTTAGCAACTATAAATTAGTTAGTAACTAATCTCAAAGTGGAATTTAGAAGCTCCTAAAATTAGACTGATATTTTATCTGTGACCATATATCTTTTTTCATGTATGCATGCAAAATGGCATTTGTAAAAAAATATCTAATAAACACAGAAATAAAAGGTTGAATCCCAGGATATGTACAAACACATTGTACACCAACCTGTACTATTGTACTCCAACATAAAGAGAACTAATTTTTAAACAAACATCTCCCACCTTGAGGTAGTGGGATGCATGAAATAATAGATGGCCTCTAGAGTAGAGGTCCTAGCTTGCATAGACTAGAGCAAGTGGGCTTATGATAAAATTAAGATTAACAAATTAAAAGAAAGAAAAATAGGTATGTTACATGTAAACCAGTTTTTGATAATGTCAAGAGTGGATCGTGTTGGAAAAAAATGTCATAAAAGAATATGTGAAAGAAACAAGATTGACAGTATGAATGCAGGAAGTAAAAGCTTGAATTTTATGTGGTAAAGTGTTAGAAGCATTACTCTCTCGACAGAAAGAAAGGAAATATGGCATCAGAGGGAGGAGCATAATAAATAGGGCAACATCATAAAATAAACTCCACCCATTTTGTACTTGTCTCGTGGTGTCATGAGCCACATTTTGAGACTTTGACAAAATTTCCAGTTGCAGCTTATGCTGTAGATAGCCCACAAATGAAAAATGATCATGAAGAGTATGTGAAAGCTACTTGGAACAGTGTGAAAAGAATTACATTATTATCATGTAGCATATGAATTACAACCATATGCAAATAGGGGCTATGAAATAGAATGCTTGGTAGAATGATGAAATGAAAGTAACTTCAAATGAGAAAAAAATGCATATAAGACAATGATGGCTGCAAAAGTCAAGGATGGGAGATAGATATTGTATAATATATGTAAATGATGTACATAAACATCGCTGCAAATAATATAGTCAAAGAGAGCAAGGGAAAGTTAAGTTTTAAAGTAAAGGAAGAAATGCAGAGCATTTTTATGGAAATAAAACAAAGTTTTGAAAGTAGATGAAAAAGCTAACAAGGAAGTTCTGGAAGAATGAATGGAATTAAATATAATAGTACTGAAGAGATGTAGGATGCAACTGAAGAGAAGGAATACTGGAAAGGGCATTTTAAAGGTTTTAATGGAAATGTTAGTGATATCTAAAAAAAATGAAATCATAATAAATTCTCAGTGTCTGAGAAAAAATGATGAAAAAAGACATGCTTTGAGAATGTTGAAAAACAGTAAGGTGTCAGTAAAGATGGTATAACTGGTGAAAAGTTAAGATGTGGTGGTGGGAAGGAAACTTTTACAGAGTAGCTGTGCAATTTGATTAACATGTATGAGGCTGCACACTGACAATTGGAAGGATTCTTTCTTGTTCACCTTTACAAAACTACGGCGGTGTTTAGTTTTGTTTTGTGGGTCCTGGGTATGTGTCTGTCCTGATAGAAAAACTTCAAGAGCTGATAATGGGCAAATCTGTTAAGTTCAGTACAGCTTAATGCCAGAAAGGGGGGGGTGTAGAACATATTTTTGTTCGTTTACCTATCATGGAGAAGGATGATTGTGTGAAAGAAAATGTACTGGAGATCTGTTAATTTAGAGAATGAGTATGATATGGTAGAATTAAATTATGGAATGTTTTGCCTGAATACAAAGCTGGAAGTTCTGCTGAATACGATAAGAAAATTGAATGATGGTATAAAAATGCATGAGAATAAATCAAATGATTCAACATTTAGCAAGGAATAAGGCAAGGCTGTTTGTAGAATAACATAATTGTGTATTTTTTTCTAGTGAGGGAATTGTGTGATAGATAGATAGATAGATAGATAGATAGATAGATAGATAGATAGATAGATAGATAGATAGATAGATGATAGATAGATAGATGATAGATAGATATAGAGATATAGAGATGATAGAGATGATATAGATAGTAATATAAAGTAATTTACCCTTCCTGATTGGCACTTTATGTTTATTATTTAATTTGGATTGTGCTGTTTTTGGTAATATATTATTTGGCTTTATTGTCATTTATGTCATCTCCATTAATAGATAATTATATGGTTTAATGCAATGCTGTTGGCAAAAGTTATTTCTGAGGTCGTGCATCTTGAAATTGGTTTTATTAACTTCAGAAAGTTGAAGGAACAAACTATGCTGGCTTATGAATGTAATAAAGATTTGCTCTGACCTGGTTTCATTTGATCTGAAGGAACAAAGAACCGAATGACATGCAATCCTGTTTGTAAATCCTTCAGAGCCTACAGTAAAGAATTCTAAATGTTATGTGCCTTCAGTAGAGAAAATGCCCATCTTTTCTGGCAACTGTCATGCCATAGCTTTTACATGTATTAATTCCATGGAATGACCTGAATATTTTCATTTTTTCATTCCTTTCATTTTTTCAATAACATTTTTAACTGGGTATTCTCCAACAGGTATAGTTTCTTTCCAACTGTTTTTCTTTCTTTCTAACAATAATCCCATTATTATTCATCCATAACTTTATAGTCTAAAAATTATCTTAATCCCATGTGATGAGAGAAGAGAAGGATTAGTGGGGACATGATAACTGCCTTTAGTACAGGAGTCCCCAACCTATGGGCTGCAGCCCATTACTGGGCGGTGACCTATTCGCAATGGTGGGTTGGCGCTGCCCCATTTGCTTGAATGGTGGGCACTTGAACTCACAGCCCCACTTGGCTTGTGCCCGTCACTCACACAAATGATGCTGGGCACATGCACTCGTGCACCTTCCCCTCACACAAATTCATCCCCTCTTCCTCCCCTTTCCCCCCACACTGGTCTGCCAACCCGGAAAGGTTGGGGAATGCTGTTCTACTACTTGAGGGGCTATCACAAAGAAGAGGGGATTGACTTATTCTCTAGGGCACCAGAGGACAGGACAAGAAGTAATGGGAGGAAGCTCGTTAAAGAGAGATCTCATCTAGAAGTAAAGAGAAATTTTCTGACAGAGAGAACAATTAATCAATAGAACAGCTTGTCTCTTAGAGTTGCAGGTGTTTCATCATTGGAGATTTTCAAGAATAGACTGGACAACCATTTGATAGTGATAACATAATGTTCCTTCCTTGAGCAGGGGGTTGGACTAGAAGACCTATGAGGTCCCTTTCAGCCCTATGATTCTATGCTCTATGTCAGGGGTCTCCAACCTTGGCAACTTTAAGACTTGTGGACTTCAACTCCCAGAATTCCTCAGCCATCAAGCAAGCTGCTCTATGTTCTATGATAAGCTAAGTGTCCTGCCCAGTCCTGGACAGAGACTGGCATGCAGCTTCTTTCATCTTCTTTCAAATTTTCTGAAAGAAAATTTCACTTGGATAAATGATGTTTTGCCAAATTTAGTCTGGTAAACATATCAGGCTGTACTTCTGCGGATGAATCCGAGCAATGAATCCGTTAATAATGGAGCTTCTTGGGTGACATTTTGTTACAGATCATAAAGTAGAAGAGGCCCTTCCTAATGAGGTTCAGTAAACTTTCATGAATGACACAAATTATTCAAAGACTTCATACATTCTGAGTTCTGACTGAGCTAAGAGGAAGATTACCAATTATTTTCACTACTAAAATCTAAGAAAATAAGATAATAACAGAACAACTAGGCTAAAACCAGAAACCTCTTTGTGACTGAAACATCGTTTAAGCGAACAAACAAACAAACAAACAAACAAAAACCCTGATATTATAACTCCAAAATTGTTAATTAAAATATCTTCTTAGGCTAATAGCCATGAACTGACAAATCCTCCCACTTAGATTTGTCAGACTTTTTCATCAGTAAAAGCTATAAAAGCTATCGAAGGTGTGGTTTTGATATTAAACTTTAGCATGTACCACAAAGGAGAACTCAGCTGGCTCATAAGAAAAGGAGAAAGAAAGACATAGCAGGACTGGGGTTTGGCATGATATGTATGACTTCAGGGCCAATGTTAGTTGGCAAACTGGAAACAAAGCATATTCTGGGACTAATAAATTGACCAAATGATAAATAACTAAATATGAGGTGGTAGGGTCAGAGTTTCAGATATCATAAAGACTTTTCTATTTTATGTCCTGCTTTAATCTATAAATTATAGCCATGGATTGTGACATTGGTGTTCCCAATGTGATCTATTCCAACCAAGTCTATGAGCTCAGGCGGGGAGGGGAAACATAGAGCTTTCTCCTACTTTTTCCATATATTCCAGCCACATACCTTAGAATAGAATACATCTGCTGGATTAATTGACTTTTGTGAACTCTTCTGTCTATGAAGACCCAAACTCTGTATCTGGAATATGGCTGTTTGAAAGAAATAGAATAGTTTCTTCAGTAAGAAAATGGCCTTGCATCCATCCATCCATTCCCCCTCTCTTTACCTCTATCTCTATCTATTTCTATATCGTCTATCATCTACCAATATCTATCATTTATCTATCATCTATATCTCCATCTATTGTCTATCAATATCTTTCTATCTATCATCTATATATCTGCCTGCCTGCCTGCCTGCCTGCCTGCCTGCCTGCCTGCCTGCCTGACTGCCTGCCTATCTATCTATCTATCTATCTATCTATCTATCTATCTATCTATCTATCTATCTATCTATATCATCTATCTATCCTCTATCTATCCTCTGTCTACCTACCTACCTATCTATCTATCTATCTATCTATCTATCTATCTATCTATCTATCTATCTATCTATCTACCTAT
>JANHJO010003801.1:140961-163484 GCA_032468235.1 Pseudoxyrhopus heterurus | reverse complement strand
TTGTTTACTGAGAGCATACGCACCAAAGATAAATTCCAAGTGTGTCCACTCACACTTGGCCAATAAAGGATTCTGATACAACAAATAACCATTTCAGTCTGTTATATATTTGTAGTTCTACATGTTTGCTAACCAAAAGCCCAGATACCCTTTGTCCATAACTGTAGCAATTAGAACCTTCTTTAGCATCCCATGGTATCATAGCAGCTTTAGCCTATTACTGGTCAGACTGAAATTCATTTTAATAAGACAAGGCAGAGTTTTGTCTCTGCCAGATAACCATTTGTCCAGACTGGTATAGGATCTTTTAGAAGATTTCCAAGTTCTGTATTCTGTATAGAGTTCATTGCCCAATAGGAGTACAGTATAGGTGTCAAAGGCAGAAGATGTGAAAGGCAACATATCTCTGGTTATGGTCTCTTGTTTTGATTAATTTGCCAAATTTACAAAACACTTTTCTTAAACAGGTCATTCCGTCTTATCTATTCATCGTATCAAGTCATCTACTAGAACTATCAATGGTCTAGAGGTACTTATTTGAAAAGATGACAATTACCATCCAGTGAAGCTAAAGTATGCATTTCCAAATTTGAGAACTAGCATAAAGGAAACCATTTTGCATTTGCTTTTTTTTTTTAACAGAATAACAGAGTGACAGAGCTGCAAGGAACCTTGGAGGTCTTCTAGTCCAATGTGTTTCCCCTCAAGATATAAAAAATTCATTAGGGGCTTAGCCCTTCCTAAGGCAATGTTAGCACTGTAGTGCCTGCCAGAACTACATTGTTAACCAACCTGCCTCCTGGATCTTGCTACCTTCTGTATTTTTTGTATCTCTTTTACACTAACACATTTAATTACAACTGGTACTCTGTCTCTTCTTGCCATCCTCATTGATAAAGAGAATCTTGAAAAACAATAGCCTTTCCTATATGACATTTTCAAATTGCTTACAAATAACGTGGAAATTATTTTGAACAGTAATGTTCTAAAAAAATATGAAAAAGAAAACAAGAACATAATCACAAGCAAAACTCCAATAAAAAAAATACATTCTGGCTATTGTAGTCTGCTTTCCAAAACTGCATTGTTAAAAAAAAGTAACCCAAACTTCACATTTTAAAAATATTTACAAGGACAAAGCTGATTGCACCCCGCTTGCTTGAAAAATTAACTACCTTAGTAGTTTACATTGCCCATCATGCAATAGATTTTTGGCAACTTTATACTATCTTTGTGGAGTTATTTCAAAACTATCTCATGCCATTTTGTTTCTTTGATACCACAACTGAACTGTGAAGAGTTTTTCTTTCACAGTTAATAGTGGTTCCCTCTGTTGGCATTTTGAAAAAAAGGGGTTCTGTCATTTGTCTTTAGAAATTAATGGTAAACAGGATTTTTGCCTTAATGCAGGGATGTCAAACTCGCATCATCATGGCGTTGTCACATGACGTATTGTGACTTTTTCCCCCTTTGCTAAACCGGATGTGGGCGTGGCCAGCCCATGATGCATCCGGCCTGTGGGCCGTGAGTTTGACAGCCCTGCTTTAATGTAAGGGGGGGGTTGCCTTTTAAAAAACAATAAATATTGAATAATGCAGTTTAACTGCAGTTGTTGAAAGATGGTATATAAATACTATAAATGAATGATAAACAAATAAATATCATGTTACCCTTTATCCTCTACTTGCCTTGTAGTATGATTTGCTAAAAATATATCCTAGCACTATTAAAATCAATTTCATTTTCATATTTTACTCCCCAGGTTCTCTAAGGAGCAATTCCAAATTTAAGAAAAAGAAAGGAATTAAGAGCAATTTAGTCAATGTTCCTTAAAAATTCAAACTCATTAACCCAAGACTAAGCACTGGAATTTGGTTCATTTGAATTTAGATAATTAGTCAATACTCCATTTGAAAGGTTACTCATAAACATTTGTCTGCTGAGTTTTTTTCACACATTTAAGACACTTAAACAAATATGTTTATAATTCTAGAGGAACACCTTGTGATTAAATTATCTAACCTCTCTTACAATTCAATTTCCTCCTCATTACCTGATCCTCTTCTAAGATACATAGTGGTACAAAGCAAAAGTCAGGCATTGTAGAATTAACACATATAGTTCTATGGAGTATATATGTGTCTTTCTGTTGAAATATTATGCTTGGACAAGTCTTCACAGATTGTCTCCATGAAATCAGGAAAGAATTAGCACAAATGAAATCCACTCTAAATTTTGAGAATCCCTTTCTGTGTACTCTGATTTTTCTTTAATATAAACCAGTTCTTGTAAGATCAGTTTTTCTTGTCTATTGTGGTATCAGTTGTATGGACTTCTAGTTTGTGTCTTCAGCTTTTCTTCATTAGCAGTTATTTCATGTAATGTTCCTCTTATCAGAAAATACAGTAATTTGTATTTCAGAGGCTGCAGTGAGTTTATTAATGCTTGAAAAAAACTCCTTTTCAAAGTTATGTGCACCATTAGAACTATTTTCCCTCCTTTGTATTATGTGGTATATGTGTACTGGCAAAACAGTAGCAGGAAATCTCCACTGTTATTGCTGCAACTATAATGTAATATTAAACACATTTCTAGCATGGATGATTTTATTGTTACCTTCCTCCTGAATGATTTTAACATACATTGTAGTTTTCAAATCTTGCTGAATGCAGCAGATGTGTTTTTTTTTCTTTAATGCTATTTTCCTATAAGAGAAAAATGAAATCACTCTCCAATTTTAATTAATGTAAAGCTATCTGCCTGATTCAGTGAGACATGTTAATTTCTAGGTAGGAAGGTCAGATACAAGTTGTGACAATATTTGCACTCAAATCAGACTAAGATTACAGCATGTTAGCCCAATATGAATATAAATGTTGATATATCTTTCATCTTCTATGTTACAAATGCTATTTCATTTACCAGAGCCACCTACTGCTAAAGGAGATGAAGTTATATAATAATTTTAAAAATAGATAAGAGTTACATACAGGTGATATTAAACACAATTAAAATATAATTGTGTGCATTATTATGTGCATGTAGTATTGCATAGCCTGCAAGCAGCCATACTTACTTTGGATAGCCTATTACTGGCCTTCAAATAGAAAAGCTTTAAGAAAAATTATATTATCTTTCTTCGGGGTTGCAAAAATCTGGATGACCATTACGGTGCAAACAGGTTAGAATTTCTGAATATTTTTGCTGCTATCTAGGGTTCATCTAATTATCTTGCATCATCATCTAATCGCTATAATAAGGTGTTCACAATACTACAAGACACAATTGTATTAATTAATATAACAGCTGGTAAATTAGGTGAGACTAAGAAATGCAAAGAGTTCTTGCTTTTCTTTTGGACATAACTCTTATTTTTGATATACCTTTGAATCTATCATGCTTCCCTCTAAAATAGTTGATAAGAACATCCAAATGAAAAACTGTAGAGAGATTCTAGTAATTCCATTAGGCTACAGGAATATTCAACGACCATGAATCTGGGCTTTGGGGGAAGAGGTGAAATTCCAATTATTTACAGTAAATGTTTTTCTTCAAACAGGTCTACAGAGAAAGCAGGTATTTTTCTAACCAGTGGCTCCAGGGCTCAGCAATACTCCAAGGAAGATTTGGGTTTCAATGAACTATAGTACAGGTCACTCCAGTTAGAGATGAACCCTTTTATTCTACCTGGCCTTAGGATATACTGTAGTTCCTCAGAGTCTACAGATGATATTCCTACACAGAAACAACCTTTATTTCTAAACACTATAGAAACAACCATAGGCCCTTTAAAAAATCCACATCCCACCCAGTAGGGTACGGTTCCTGGGAAACCATCATCTGCCTAGCCTCTTAAAGACTCAGTTGCCTACAGAACATTGTTATTTTGTTTTTAATGAGAGAATATTTCAGGCAATAACTCCTCCATTTGTGAAGCAAAATTCTCTGTGCTCTGTGAATGGACAATTTTAATTCTTTAAGTGAATGGACTAAATTAAGCTCTAATTAAGCTGGGAATTAAGATTAATTAAGCCAAGAATTAAATCACTCTAATTAAGTCACAAAATCCCATAGTTGGGCTCCTACAATGTTGAATCAAAACTAGGGAAAACCTGGCTTTTCCCTTGAGCATTGGGAAGCTGAGCCTGTTTTGTGACTATTTAGGAGAATGATTTTGTTACATTCTTAGTATTGCTTTATTTTATGAAGAATTTTGTCTTCATTTTAGCCTAATTATAAGCTGCCCATGACTACAGTTTGAGAAAGTCCAAAATTAAGAAAACAACACAATCCCAAGCTGGATGGGAGGAAAGGGGAAGAGGCTTAGGGTATCCACACTTGAATCTTGCAAGTTATATTTTGTAAGCAAGAGAGTTATAGCTTTAGTTTGGCAAGATTCTGTCCATTAGATATAAAGCAGATAAAGAACTAGACTCGATTGGACTTCACTGTGTCATCTCTGGGCTTGGGCCTGATAGGCCATCAGGACCTCATCTAATGGGATGTTTATATGCCTCATGGTATTAGAACTAGAGCAGGGCTATGAAACTCGCGACTCACAGGCTGGATGTGTCATGCGCTGGCCACACCCATGCCTGGTTTAGTGAAGGAGGAAAAAGTTATGATACGTCACGTGACGCCACTATGACGTGAGTTTGATACTCCTGCACTAGAGTAACAGACAATGCATTATATGCATTATAAATCCTGTACAAGAGGGGTGGGGAATCTCCGCAATAAATTTCAGCTGGGCCTCAAACTTACTTCTAATAAATGCATTGGGGAATGTTAGAAAAAAAATGGTCATGCCACTAGTGGAGTTTGCTTTGAGAACTAGCACACTAAGGGTACATGTTATTTCCACTCCCAGTCCTTCCAAACCCATATGAAGCAGACTTGCCAATCCCAGAATGTTGATCATGCACTACCGTGTTTCTCATAAAATAATGCCTACCTAAAAAAGAAGGCCAAGCCCTGATTGGTGCACGTTGGGTGAAATTAAGGCCTCTTTAAGTGCATGTGGAACATGCTCGCCTAGCCCCCCCGTCGCATTTCTTTCCTGCCCAAAACAGAAAGCAACTTTTTCTCTCCTCCAAACTCCATCAGAAATGAGTCTGATGGAGAAAAGCAGAAATGAGGACCCTACAGGGCTTCCCATCAGAATCCACAAGGCATTGGAAGGCATTGGAAGTCAGTGGCTTGGGCAAAAAAAGGGGGGCATTGTGGGTCCCTCAGGGTTCCCTCCTTCCTCGTTGCCCTTGCAGGCTGTGGAGGATGGGCTTTGGAATGCAACGGTGGAGGGTTGCTAGCCCTTCCCTCCACCAAAGGAGTACAGATCAGTTGTCATCTCCTCCCTTAAGTTCGGCTTGACTGAGCCAAGTAAGTGCTTTTTTTTTTTAAGACACACGCTTTTCTCTGTCAGACTCCTTTCTGATGGAGTTTGGAGGAGAGAAAAAGTTGCTTGCTGTTTTGGGCAGGAAAGAAGCAGGGGGGCTAGGCAAGACGGGGGGGATTAAGGCACCCCTCGAAAAAACAACCTAGCCATTTTTTCAGGGGTCAAAAAAAATTAAGGCCTGGCCTTATTTTCTAAGAAACATGGTAGCTACTTGTCTCCCACCTGTTAACAAGTAGGGCCTGCAAATAAGCCAGCCATTCAGTGCTTTGCCCAAGCAAATGTACTCCCAGAACAACAAAATTCCCCTCATCTATCCTTCAAACCAAAAAGTAAATTAAATAAAATGCAAGCCATATCCTTGTCCTCTCGTCCCTTATTTTCAGTACATGCTGTGTTTATTTGGCAGTTTGCAAAACAGCTGCAATTTCAAAGGGAGGAAGATGCCAGGCTCTAAGCCGTCATGCCTCCTGTATTAAAAATGAGGGATGTCACAACATGATATTGTATCATCAATTTTGTAATCAGCCAATGCTATAATAGTGGCTGAAGTGGGAAAGAAGAGGAGCTCAGTTCTAAGAAAATGCATATTTTTTCAGCTGCCGGGGCACACCCACTTGGCTGAAATAATAAAAATTCTCCCTCCACACTTCCCAGAAAAGGAGTGTGTGAAAAGGAAATGAAAAACCACAAATCTTCTTGCAAACAAAAAGCCTTCTTACCTATTTCATTCCTGCTACTCTATGGCCGTGCTGAGCCAGCTGATTCTCAGGAGCAGGGGTGAGCCAGAGTTCCCTCTAATAGGGAAACGGGTTGCCCGCAATCTCTGCTGAGGTTTACCTTGCAAAAAAAAATGAGTTCATTTTTGTAGCTGACCGGCTAGAAACAAATGAGCTTAGTGGCTTAACTCAGTCAATGTTGCCAGAGCACAAAGGTCTCAGCTTTTGCTGGTGCAGAATAGTTCATTTCAAGTGCCCTATAAAAAAGAGATTCTTAAATTAATGCTTCTTGAGAAGAAATATACAGTAAAGAATTATGGGTAGAAAAGTATGCTTATGAAACATTAAGACACTGTGTTGTGGTCTCACTGCACTTTCAGTCAGCAGCCCTTTAAGGAATGCTGTGGAAAGATACTTCGTAGAATGGCTAATTGTGAGTTTATTGCTTATTACGGTTAATGGCCAGTCAGCATAATAGAAAAATATAAGACACTTGGTCATAAATTAAGAAAAATAGAAAAGATAATCAAATAGAAAATGTGAGAGATGCATTTAAAATGCATCATCTGGCCGAGACAAAATAAAATTGTTTGTTGTCATAAAACAGAGTAAAGAAAGACACATTTAGATATACTTGCATAATAAAAAATGCATTTATTTTTGATACAGAGGGAACAGAATTGGAATGGGTTGCAATGGATTTGGTAGGCAAAACCGTATATCAGATATGAGCTGAGATCAAATTTTCATAGCTTCAGGGCAAAATTTAGTTATTGAGTGAATAATATTAGTCCAGCAATCTGAGAGGAAAAGTGAGATATATACTTATTTTCTCTATGTGGTAAATGCTTTCAGAAAGGCAGAATTAAGTTAGCTTATATATGCTCCTGTGAAAGTTCCAGTATTTATTTTTTTATAACATTTATATGGTTGCCAGTTCAACCAAGAGTACTCTGGGTGGCTTTCAGAAAATTCAGCAAAACGTAATGGCAAGAATACAAAATCACACTGCATACACTGATAAATAATAATAAAAGATGATCCTAAATAAAAGGACGCCAGCATCCAATCAGGGGTGCAATACAAAAATCCAGAGAAAGAACCAATTTTTGACCGCCTTTCTAAAGGCCAGCAGGGTATGGTCAGGCTCTTTTATGGTCTTGCTAGCTTCATTATAGATTGCAGGACTTCCTATGAAAAGCCAGTAGGGTCAGTTTATCTCTGAGATTTGATTTGCATAATGAGTGAAAATTACCTATTGTTACAGATAGTCCTTGATTTATGATTACAATGGAGTCCAGAATTTTGGTCATAAGTTGAGGCATGTGATCAGTATCAATTTTACAATTATTTTTAAGATGTTCGTAAAGCCACCATGTTTATAAATCAAATCACATGGTCATTAAGTGAACCATATATTTGTTAAGTGAATCCAGCATATGCAATGGGTATTTTTTTGCCATTTCCTACCAGAAAATGACAAAAGAATGTCACAAATCATGGTCATGTGATCACAGAATGCTGCAACCAATTGTACATGTGAGGTAGTTACCAAGCACCTGAAATACAATCACTTGAAATCGATAAATGGAATTCGTATCTCCCAGATTCACAAAACATTATAGAAAATTGATGGCAGAAAAAGACCCAGTGGTCTATGAAATCTACCCTTTTTTTCTTTGTTTTCTTTTTCTTTTTAATTTATGTATTTATTAATTGTTTTTATAATTTTTCATTTAATTGTTATTCTTATTTATTTATTGTCAGATGTAGACATGTTTCTATCCCACGCATGTTTAAACTCAGTTACTGATGATTGACCCTCTATCTTCACTGGAAATTGGTTCCAAGTTTCCATTACTCTATTACTGTGAAGTAATAGTTTATAACATTATGCCTAGACAATTAAAAGACTTGATCTATTTTATTACCACTGATGGACCAATTATACTCTTTTGTTTTCTTTAGAGAGTCAGGGAGATGGCTTTGAAGCAAACTTTCAGAAACCATTATGTAAACAAAGAGGAGAGTAGTATTCCTTATGTCCTGGGAAAGGAGACAATATTAAAAAAGCGGCTTATACTGATTCCTTCCTGATTCACTGGGTTATAAGAGGGAGAGAAGAAGCACAATGATTCTTATAAGATTGCTATCAACCCTTTGAGGTGGACCAGAACAGGGAACAGACTCCAAGGGAGATCTACTTAGATAAGCTCTAATATCAGAATCTGGCTGATCTGTGATTCTCTTCTCCTTCTTATCATCCAATGTACTTTGTCACCTCCAAAAGAATTTTTCTCTTTTTGCCATTTTAATCTCCTGTCCCTTTATTAATAAAAAATAATTAGTACATAACTTATCAGATTTGTGTATTTTTTTTTATTAATGGTTTCTGTGTCAGATATGGCACTTTAGAATCACACCAATAATACATCTTTACTACTTAAAACTCTGCCATCTAAGAAAAAAAGCTACTTGCTGGATTGAAGTGTGTGTGTGTGTGTGTGTGTGTGTGTGTGTAATAAAAACGGAAAGTTATTTTATGGCTAAACCTCAGACCTATAGCACTCAAAAATCTGAGATCTGAGTTTTGATTAAAGCATATTGTATATGTTTGTAAATGCTTTAAATTAGGGGTGTCAAACTCGTGTCATCATGGCGGCATCACATGCCGTATTGGGACTTTTTCCCCTTCGCTAAAGTGGGCTAAACTGGGCATGGCCACCATGTGATGCATCCAGCCCGTGGGCCACGAGTTTGACAGCCCTGCCTTAAATCTTTTCCACTTGGATTTTAATCTCTGCTTCACTGGGGGGGGGGGGGGAATCAAGCAAAATGTTTTAATCTTTGAATCTCTGAAGACAGCCTTTGTTTTATTTCAATAGAACCCTTTCCTGATATAAAATAATGGTTGGAAATGTAGCGCTGCAGTTTAAAAGTGTCATAATAGAACTAAATCAACCATTCTATTTAGAACTCCTTCACATGTTCATTAGAAGCAGGAATTTAAAAATTAGAGTGATACAGTTGCCTGAAATGACCACCTACCATCTTCAGGACCTCCTGAAGTCATTATCTCCAGTCTATGCAGACAATCAGGCATATAAAGACATGTTACACATTCTATCATTAAGACGTTTGTGCTATCTCTTGGCCCACCAAACACAAATGTATTTGTATGTAATATTTATATTATCTCACATAATACATAATATTACCAAGTTGTCTCTCCCAACCTTTTAACACTGTTTAATCCAATGCGGTATCCCCATTTTAAAATTAACTTATTCTTTGAGTTGCCAGGACTCAAAGGACATGTTATAGCCAACTAGCTAAGGACCAAACCAGATGTTACAGTGACAGGCACATTGATTAGAAGTGACTCAGGAGTAAATTAGTATGTAGGTAAGCGACAAAGGAGAATGGAAGGACATCATGGATGGTTTGGAGGGATGTTAAACCGAGCTCTGGTAAATGAGACTTTGGCAGTAGAAATAACTCTTGCTGGGGGAAACGATATATGAATAAAACAGTGACAAGTAAAAGCCTTGTGGTGCAGCAGTTTTTGCTTATCCATACTGGATTTTAATTCATCCCATCAGTCCTACATTGTAATAATTTGACCTGACCCGCATACAAGCAATTTATCATCATATAATTTATCAACACCTAATTTGTTCCCACTGAAACAAAAGCTATAAAGGAAAATATTTACATATTTCTGTGTCCCTTATCTGCCGTCCCTTAATATGTTGATATCAGAAAAATGCAGGTGGAATTTGTTTGCTCAAAAAATTTTAACAGAAGAGGTGAAACTGATAAGTCTGCTGACCTTACAAAAACCCTACCAAGGACTTTATGCAAGTCCAAATTTGGAAGCGCTAAAATCTGGCACATTATCCATTAATTATAGGATTCATAGAATATAGTAAATTCTTTGTTTGATACTATATGAAAACAGAAACTGTTTGACTGCCTGTTAATAAACATTTCTCTGTATGTTGCCTCTTGCTCAGGAATGGTTTATATATTTTTGGTGTCTGCAGACTGAAGAAGTCCTGAAGATTGATGGAGGGCCATGCTATTCAAACAGCAGGCGTTGCTGAGACAGAAGCTCCTTGTGCTAGGCAGCCTTGCTATTGGAAGCCTTCTCTATCTAGTTGCCAGAGTTGGGAGCTTGGATAGGTAAGTCATTAAATTAGCATGTCCTGGTGACATAAATAATTATAAATGGCTGCAGTTGCTTTCCCTACCTCCCCCCACCCACTCCAATTTCCTCTTAAGCTTTGAATATAATTGAATAGGTTTTTAGCTCTTTGTCTTGCTGCTAGCATTTAAAAAGACAATCTGCTGTAGTATTGATTTTCATTGTTAGTTTCCTTCTGTATAAGACAGGGGAAGGCACAGGGAAACTGAAGGAGCATTAGCTTGCTGAACTCAGTACATTGGTCCATGTCCATTTATATTCCATGTGCAATGGCATTTGTGTTCAAAAGGAATGTAAAGTGCCATACAGTAAATATATCACCACAGTAGGTCAGCTTTTGTGTACAATAGCAGACTAACTTCAAGTTTCAATAAACAGTAGTATCCTCTACGTTTTCTTTTCTGATATTTATGGGTGAGCAATTAAGATAGTATGGTGGTAATTAAACTTGCGCACAAGCCTGCAAAGTTTGTTTGTCAGCCTTTGGATCTTCTTGCACTAGAAAGATTGCTGAAGGATATAGAGCATATTTTAAACTCTGTTAATTAAATTTTAGTTGGTTTTTTTTTTAAAAAAATCCCCTTCAGATGGATATAGTGAATGAAAAGATCTTGCTGGAAATGATTATTTTCAGGGCAATTGTGGGATATAAAACTAGGGCCAGTTCTGTTTATTATTCCTGTTAATGCTCAACATTGTTTGCTTTGAATTACAGGAAACAACTACTTCCAATTTCATATAGAATATGGATCTAAGACTCAATTACCAAATCCTTTTTTTCTGTTTTATGACAGTTAAGTTGCTCCAAGAAATGGCAAAATTAAAAGAAAGTCTATTTGATGAAAGATTTATGTATCAAAGTTGCTTTCTGAAATCCATTTGGAGGCAATTAGTATCCTAAAATGGTAATTAAAATTATGTACAGTATTGTAAAACCTCCATTCAAAAACCGCATTCCAGGCTAAGACTGTATTTAGATGGTAAAGGAGCAAACATAAACATTACATGTATTTGGTCAATTATAGGTGTGTTATTTCTTAGATCCAATTGCATTAATGCCAAATTCACATGAGTTGTATAAAAATTCAAGTCACTGGTTGAAAAAACAAACAAAAACAAAGCCAAGCTGATTAACTATTTATACTTATTTAGTACATTTAGGACTTATCTTTCTTCATCATGGAATGCTAGTTAGCATATATAACTTCCAGATGAGTTCCCATTTGGACACTGGATACATGTAGAACTGCTTAATTTTATCTCAGTCTTTATATATTCAGTATGTCACCAAATAATATTGCGTGACCCAGCATATGAGTTCCATTACCCCACAGCGTAAAGCTAGTTTGCCCCCCTTGCACCAAGGATAGGCAAGCAAGCTCCAAACAGAATGAATTAACAATCTAGTTGTCAGGACTGCATTGTGTCTAGTAAGTGTAGATTTCCCTGACATTTCCCATATGTTAAATATATAACCCCATATGCAGTTTGCAAGCCATGTACAAGATTTATTAAACAAAATGAATAAGATATGTCTTATCTTCAATACTTTATTCATATTAGGACAACAGGCATTGGTTAAGATGGTTATGTAGCCCCTTCCAATTAGTTTAGTTTGTCTGTTGTAAGATCCAGTGTTTGTTCTAATAGATGAGAATATATGTAAGTTAGGGTTGAATTGTGGAGCTGTTGGTACTCTTTAAGATTGGTTGCTTGCTTGCAAACATTTCATTGGCTGGCCAGGTTACATCATCAGTGTTAGTGAGTGTAAGGTTTGCTCCCT
This sequence comes from Pseudoxyrhopus heterurus, assembly GCA_032468235.1. Taxonomy (NCBI): domain Eukaryota; kingdom Metazoa; phylum Chordata; class Lepidosauria; order Squamata; genus Pseudoxyrhopus; species Pseudoxyrhopus heterurus. Next base: position 151,383 of record JANHJO010003801.1, on the reverse strand, counting down.
GTTTATATTCAGTAGTTTGCCCTGCCAGTGTTGGTGGGGCTGTGGTTTTCTCCTTGGTACTTCATGGATTAAGATTTTTATTTTTGGCTTGATTGTTTGTCTAGTATTAATTCCTGCTTATCTGGGTGTAGGTCTCTGGAGAACATGAATTCTGGTCTATGGAGATTCTCAGTCATCCAAATCATAGTTGTCCCAAACGTGCTTTTGAAGAGGCAACTGGACTTTCTTGTTTTTCTTTGAGGACGCTCTCATCCAAGAAGCTTCTTCAGTGAAGAAGCGAAACATCCTCAAAAAAAAGAAGAAGAAGAAGAAACTCCAGTTGCCTCTTGAAAAAGCACCTTTGGGGTGAGTTCTGGTCCTTTTGTTTCCTTTTTAGCTTTTTATTGTCTCCAAGTAGAAGACAATATATGTAGCTCAGAGTTGAACTATGGAGTCCTTGATTCTTTGGTGCATAACTTTCATTAGTCAGCTAGGTAACATCACTGATCATGTTACCTAGTTGGCTAATGAAACATCTAAGCTCAGAAAGCACCAAGGATTCCACAATGTTTGTTCTTTTGATCGATCATCTTCTTTTTAAATGCATTTTTTTTTAAAAAAATTATAAGCTGCTGCCCAGAGTCATAGAGACTTTAGGCAGCCTCAATTTTTTTTTTAAAAAAAGAATGCATTTATTAGATTACTTATCTAATTTACATATCCACCCATCTCACAAAAAAAATGACAATGTGAAAACAATCAATAAATACTAAAGTTCAGTATTATAATTGTTAACAAGTAAAACATCTAAAACTATAAAAAAAAATCTGAACTGAAGTAAAACGTAGATGAAGCCATGTTAACAATAGTGCAGGCACCTCACTAGCTCACCCATCCCCTGGGGTCCTCAGGACTGCTGACACAACAAATTTTTGAGGGACCTTTGATAGCTGAGAAGAGATGAGGCTGACATCATCTTAGGGGAGGTGAGAAAATTTCATAATGAAGGCACTACTGAAGAGCAGAACTGCTGCATACGACCTGTTAAATGTAGTTCCCTAGACAATGAAACCCATAACATACCTTCCTACTAGATCGGGTAGGGCGAACAGATGAAACCAGGGAGAGACAGTCCCTCAAATAGGACATTTAAAAAAAAAAAAAATATCGGCTGTTGTATTGTTCCAGAAAAGGCATGCAAAATGTGCAAAATTTAAGACTCTCCTTTTCATAATGGTTCTTGCCAAAGACTTGTACCATTAGCTGCTTTTTGTCCCCAGATGTACTGCACATGGAAAACACAGCTTTTTATGTGAATTACCTTGATCTAGTAATTGGGTTGCACATGTAAAAAAACATGTGGAAATGTTCAGCTGTGTTTTGCCTGGGCAACAACATTACATTTCCTTTTGGTTTCTGGGGCATCTATATTTTTCCTCTATTTAGGATAAAACAGATTTTTTTTTAAAAAAAGAGGTTATATGAACCGACTAATCAGGAAAAAGTGAGAAGGAGAGACTGAAATATTTTGAACAATTGAGAACACAATGTTTTTCAGGTAAGTTGTCAGCTTTCTGATATAATTATGACTTTGGTCTGTTTGTTTGTTTGTGATCTTTATTTTTCAACAATTAATGAAAATACACTAAATACACAGCTAGGTAACATGAAAGATTAATCTTACATTGCACTTCAGTGAGGGGTATTGTGTTTTTTTCACATTCACTCATTTGTAAAAACCATTGCCTAATTTCATTCAAGGATGTGCCTAGCCTAGTTTGTTTCCTACCATCATCTACCATCAAAATCCTACAATGTGAAGATATACAAAATGGTCCTGGGCAATTATGTAGTTACATAGAGTAGACAGAAATTCCTTACTGTCTCTTGCTGGAACTTGGCCTATAACCTCAGGCATGAAATTTAATTAACTTTTCCCCCAATCTAGGCTTGCCTAGCTACAAATGTTATTAATGGTCATAAAATTACCCAGACATAGTACTTGACTCTTGAACTTCTGCAGTGGTGACTTCCAGCAGATCCATATATAATATGCTAATGGGAAAAAGGAATGATTTTTTCTCTCTCATTGTGCATGATGGATATGTAGTCATCAGTGAATTCTATCCTGATGATTCAAAAATATGAATATCCTCTCTCTTGTAAATATCCTTATCTCTCTTTCACCCATTGAAACAGATCATGGGGCACAATAATATCATACCATCTGTATCCACCTGCTGGAGCTATACCACTCGGTGCTTGTATTGTGGCATGAGCAGTAATCAATCAACAGAAAGCAGCAGTTACACAAGAGCTAAGAACTGTGTTAGAGGATTAGATATGAAGAAATTAAGTCAGGAAATGAAGCCAAAGAATAACAAAATCATATTTTCCTTGCGATTTAAGTTCCCCTCTGCTGTAAGTCCCTGTCTTTTGTACGGCCCATATTTGATAACTCTCCTCTGCTGAGGCTGCGCTACATCAGATGGACAGGGACAGACCAGGTTTCTCCTACTACCAATCAGAGGTGGCATGGTTTCCTGCCATTTTAAGGCGAGAAAACATTGGTTAAAAACTGTAGAAAAGGTTTCCAAATAGGCTTGACATGGTTTTAGAAAAACAAAGAAAACCCTAAAAGTTCTCCCCAAAACCAGGGGAAAGAAGCAGACAAAAAAGAAAATTCTGTCCCTGGTATTGCATGAACCATCCGATTTCTATCTATCTCCATCCAATTTCTATTATCATCTACTTATCACCCTGCAGTCCTCAAGTAACCAGACTCTCGAATACCCCAACTCTAAATTACAGCTTTAGAGTGTATTGTATAGAATAGCCAATTCCTTTCTTGACATGCTTGCCATATACTGAACTGGTTTTCATGAAGCTGCATTACTCATCCATGTGTTTTAATTCTGGCCAAAATTGACCATTTTCATGTTCCCTTAAAAAAACTAAGGTCTTCAGGCAGGAATCCAAATAGAATAAAGCAGGTACTCCAAGTTCTGTAGTTCTTTAGCCCCTGTTCCTTCCCCGAGCACCAGTGAACGACAAATGAGATTTTCACAGAAAGTGTACTGGAAGACAAAATACAATTAGGAAAATATACAAGTGGCAAGAATCAGAAATAGTTCTCTATTTGAATAGATATGCCTACCATGACTATAACACCAGAATCTACCACAAGCCACAGTAATGTCAAGGAGGCAAAATCGCCTTTATGTAGTCGTGTAGAAGTTGCAGCATGTGCTATGACATTATGACATATACTTCGTCACTTACCTCTCTTGCTCCTCCTTGGATGTCCTTAGTTGGCTATGAAAGCTATGGTCCCCAGATAATTCTATTTTTAAGCTAAACTTATAAAATGTTTTCCAAATAAACCTTGCACCTTGAGAATCCTTTAATTATATGATGCTGGCATTGAATTTAGAATGTGCAACCTAGAAAAGGAAAGCTTTTTCTAATCATAGTAGAAGATTTGGAGTAGAAAATTCTACTGACAGACTGAGGAAAGAAGCCATATTTTTTTAATTTTCTTTAAGTCTTGCTCCACCAATCCCTGAAAAGTTGAGGAGTTTTGTTTTGTTTTTTGTGAAATGGAGGATATGTTATTTAGAGCCAGGAGTGGGGCAGAATCATCAAACACACAATATTAGCTAGTACTTAGTGTGTTTGGACCCAATCACCCCCAGTCTCAAGGTTAAAAAAGACAAGGAGTGTCATGGGTAAATTCGGATCATTTTGTACAAAATATATGTTTTAGATTTATCTGTCAATATTTAAACCAGGGTGCCCAACCTTGGCAGTTTCAAGACTTGTGGATTTCAAATCTGATGCTGGCTGGGGAATTCTGGAAGTTGAAGTCCACACATCTTCACATTGCCAAGGTTGGGCACCCTACCTTTAAAGAATATGAATTCAGTGCATGTGATCAACACAGTGCATGTGAAATACATGTGTATCATAGAGATGGTGATTCAGTTCCTCCCTGCATGTGTATTTATGGACTGGGGTATGCTCTTCTTACAGCACAGAATATGAAACAATTTAACAATATCAAGGTTTTTGTATTTGATTAGATCTTAACTGATGAGCAATAAGAAAAAAAGTTAACTTTTTTAATGTTATGTCTTATGGGTGTGTGTTTCCTGGTTAACAAGCTCATTAGCTTCTTTAAAAAAAAATCTAATTCAGTTTTATCCTAAATATGATGGTGGGGAGAAGAATATATTCTTGTGTAGAAAGCAAAAATAATTTTCCAAGGCTAAAGGACATTACAATTCTAGAAAATAAAATGTTTTTCTCCCAGGGTATTAAGTTGTGAAAAACTTGTGCTTTGCAATAAAGTTAGTTCTCAAGTTATCAACATTTCTTTTAGGATTAGACTACAATACACTTTACAATACCATATTTTAAAAAACAGTCTGAGTGTGACATTATACAGTTCTTTTGAATGGATGCAACATTCAGGGCATCCTGAACATCTGGGCAACCCCACCACCAAGAATGAAACATAGAGAGGGATAATTAACTTTTTTCTTGGAAAATGCCTTCATCCCAAATAGCAAAAATACTTTAAATAAGGAATGGGATAGTAGGTACAGTTTCAAGGGTGATATTTTCAATAAGAAAAAGCACAAGGAATTAAAGTGAATTCTATTTTATACCTGCACTGCAATTTGATCTGGATCGCAGTTTTCTTTTTATTCATCATCTCAATAGTTTGCACATAATTCAAAACACATATGTAGATTGGTTTTTAGCTAGTATTTGTTGGACAGCAGCTGATTTCGAAGCAGTTCTCCAAGAATAAGTTAAAATAATTATCCCAGCCAAGAGCTATTTGCTTCTTTAAAAAAATATGCCTATGCATAATATACATGCATTTACAAATACATGTTTTATCCTCTGATTTTACCAAGTTGCAGTAATAAAAATCTCAAATGTTACATTAACATTCAACTTCTGTAAACCAGAAAAGATACCATTTCATTCACTTTGAGGTATACAGTAAGTACATAGTAAATACTAATGTAGGAATAGTCAAGCAATTTATTTTGCCTGAATTTTGAAATTTGATTGGCTTAGATCCAGGTTCAGAAAGTAGGCTTGAATTGTTCCAAATTACATAAGGCAAAATCTGAGGCAAGGTTGCAGAACTGAGTGTGTGCACACCTGGTCTTATAAATGACAGGGAGAGGGAGGGAGGGAAAGAGAAAGAGAGAGAATGAATATAGATAGAGATATAACACTGCCAATATTTCAGAATGTTAACATATATGAGTGCCAAAAATATGCCCGTCTTCCAAAATGTAACTGAAAACAAAGAATAGATCAGCATGGAACTTTCTGAGAATAGAACAAGTACATAATTTAATGGGGTTTTTGGTAGTTTATAAGTGAGCAGACAAACTGTATATTAGCTATTCAATTCCTGCCATGAAAATAGACATCAATAGCTTGCCTTATGAATAGGACTATGTGAGTCATTTAAAAATTCATTATAAATTAATTATTTATTGTTAATACCATTAATTATTACTGCTATCCTAAATCTATCCACTGCAGGATAAAGGTCTCTTTGTTGTAGGTGTTGAACCATAATCTACAAGGCTGGTCGGATTGATAAGATAAATGAATGAGCACACACACATACAAATATGCATACACACACAGCACAATCTCCACTCTAACTTTAATGCTTATGTGGCCCATTCCCATTTATATGGCGTTAACGTTGGTGAACTGAATAGAGCTTCTTGGACATGTATAAAATTTCAGTGTTAGTAATGCAAACTACATTTCTTCTTTTTTCCACCCTCAATTGTAGACTGCAACCCATTTGCCCTATTGAAGGTCGATTTGGACTCCATGGGCAGGATGAAATCCCACTCAGAGCTCTACAGTTTAAGCGTGGATTGTTGCATGAATTCCGAAAGGGTAATGCCAGCAAAGAGCAAATTCGACTTCACAGTTTGGTCCAGCAAATCCCCAAGGCCATAATAATTGGAGTGAGGAAAGGAGGAACTCGGGCACTCCTAGAAATGCTCAATCTTCATCCAGCAGTGGTCAAAGCCTCTCAAGAAATCCACTTCTTTGACAATGATGAGAACTATGCCAAGGGCATTGAGTGGTATAGGAAAAAAATGCCATTTTCATATCCTCATCAAATAACCATTGAGAAAAGCCCTGCATACTTTATCACAGAGGAGGTCCCTGAAAGGATTTATAAAATGAACTCATCCATCAAGTTACTGATCATTGTCAGGGAACCCACAACAAGAGCTATTTCTGATTACACTCAGGTGCTGGAGGGAAAGGAAAGGAAGAATAAAACCTACTACAAATTTGAAAAGTTGGCCATTGATCCTAACACCTGTGAGGTGAACACTAAATACAAGGCAGTAAGAACCAGCATCTACACCAAGCATCTGGAGAGATGGTTAAAATACTTTCCCATAGAGCAGTTTCATATTGTGGATGGTGATCGTCTCATTACAGAACCGCTGCCAGAACTCCAGCTGGTAGAAAAGTTCTTAAATCTTCCTCCAAGGATAAGTCAATATAATTTGTATTTCAATGCCACCAGAGGGTTTTACTGCTTGCGATTTAACATTGTCTTTAACAAGTGCCTGGCGGGAAGCAAAGGACGCATTCATCCAGAGGTAGATGCCTCTGTCATTACCAAATTGCGCAAATTCTTTCACCCTTTCAATCAGAAATTTTACCAGATCACAGGGAGGACATTTAACTGGCCCTAAGATAAACTTCCTACAACACTGTGTGTTGCACCTGGAGATATGCAACCATATCTCTATTAGAGTATATAAAAAAATATGCACTTTTCATACTCTCAGTTATCAAAGTAATCTTTTTTTTCATGCGTACTTGTACATATGCAGTGTGTGACCAAATATAAGATGGGATCAATTTTTCTACAGAACAGTGTGTAATGTGAAATTTACTCTCTACATAATTGCATCATTTTATGCTGTACAATTAAATGAGAAAATGTCATTTAAAGAAATTAACTCAGCTACTCGGTTCAAAGGGTCAGCACTCTTATCTGCTCCATAAAATTTAATATTAAAGGTATCTGGAGAAAGGCAGAATATTGCTTTAAAATTCATTGCAATTCTAATTCACTGCAATTAGAATTCATTTCTGAAAAATCTGCAATGCAATATTGTATTTCTAAATATTGTTTAGAAATATTATATTTCTATTATAACATATTTCTAAAAGAATATTGGCCCTTTAAAGAGAATACATTTATGCTGCAGGCTTATACTGGCTTATCGCTGCTCCCTCTCTATTTTGGTAACTAGAAGAGGCTAATAACATTTTTATGAATAATTCTCACTGCTTCCATGAATTGGGGTGGGGCAATTATGTCAATTAAATTGATGAAAAGCCAATATAGGTTTGTTGTGTGATTATACCCTATATGATGCTAAGTTCTTTTGAAAAATCTTTTCCTAGTGTTGAAAAGAAACTTTCTCATCCAATCAACATAGTTTCAAATTTCCTGTGGTGAGTTTGCACTATTGTTTTTAATTGTATGGATCATCTTGGCACTTAGAGCATGTCAATCATGTGTCAAAACGGAAGTCTTTTTTCTCCCTTCTATGCTTGTATGTTGACAAAAATTTGATGTACATATTGTATATTGTTTGTAAATACTGGTTTCACACTAAGTAATTCTATTTTGTAAACTAAATATGGCTATTTAATTTATTGTGAAAATTAAATTTATTGTGGTATTTAAAATGGAATGGATTAAAATTGCTATATGTGCAATTTGCTTTTTGTTTTTCTTCAGTGGATGTTTGATGATCCTATGATGTCTCATTATCTCAAATAGCAAGCTTTTCATTGGAAACAATTCACAAGTTCAGCTGGGAGTCAAGGTCTGAGTAACTTGATTGAGTAATATTCAAAGATATGCAAATCCATCATTCAGTTGGTAATCCATAATGACTGCATTGTTGTCAGGTGTATTTTTAGCTGACTGTGTCTGTATAAAGAAGACTGTGTACTATGCAAAAACATCAAGCAAGTATCATTAGTTCTGCAACTGTAAGAGCATTACAAATGGAAGGCTACCAAAAATGTTTTTAAAATATTATTCCAATAATAAGATGATGGTGCTTATATGGACCCTTTCTGTTTCCGTGAATCATATCCATAGGTGCAAATGGAGGCTTAAGGTTAAGGCAATTTATTATAACAATTAAAAAAACTGGATTTTCCTGAGAGCGCTGCCTAGGATGAATTGGGAAACTCATTGTACTTACTGAAGCTTGGGGTTTCAGCATCAAATCACCTTCATTTCAATTCTTCAAGGTTTTTCATCGATTTCACCAGAAAACTAGTTAAAATAGACTTACAATGAAGTAAAGATGAGCAAAATCACTAGGACATAGGGTCTGTGATTTTAAAAAAGGCTCATTTGGGTTTTTTTGTTTCTATGGGAATGAAGAAAGAGAATGTGATGCACTTAATGGAATGGAAATGTCACTGGGTAATGGTTGCAAAGAAATAGGAATCCCATTTGGAAAAAAAAAAACCAGCCTTTTGCTTAAGCTGTGTAAAACACACAGAAGTTCCAAAAGTAATTTGTAACGACTGCATAGAAGAGGAAAATACCATTTCAAGAATACTTGAGTTGTTAGGTTTTCTTTAGATTATCATCACTCTGTTCATAACATAAAAAGCAAAGAATATAAAATCAAATCAAGTATACTTTAACTGGTTTGTAAAGTGTTAAGGTATTTCAGAGAAAGAAATAGATAATTTTCCACTTGTATATATGTAACTGATCTCCAGGTAATGAGAAACTAATGGAAGTTATTCTTTTAACCTAAAATTAGATGTAAAGTACATGTTAAAATACATTTTAATTCAAATTAATCAACTCAGTTAATGAACTGAATAAACATCTCAGTTAATTCACAGAGAATCACAGGCAACTAAGGATTGTTAAGAGTGAACTGCCAGAGGAGCTGATGTGATTCCAGTCTTCAAGAGGAGGAAAAAAGTAGATCCAGGAAACCAAAGACAATTCAGCTTAATATCAATAACTTGGAAAATCCTGGAAAAGAAAATCAGCAGATTGGTGAGCATCTAGAAATGACCTGAAGGATGGATGTGTTAAAAACAGACCACCTCAGGCAAACCTTATTGATTTCTTTGATAAATTAGTGGGTCAGAGAAATGCTGTGAATATAGTTTACTTGGACTTCAGCACAGCATTTGATAAAGTAGTAGACTATATCCTACTTCTTGGTGAGTTGGAACACTGTGGGATAGAAAGTATCACCACCAGATTGATACTCGGTTGACCAATTACATTCAGTGTGTAGTCCTTAATCGCAGGGATCTTCAAACTTGACAGCTTTAGGACTTGTGGACTTCAACTCCCAGAATTCCTCCTCCAGTCATGTTAGGTGACGCTTATTAAAGAGAGATCCAATCTGGAACTAAAGAGGAATTTCCTGACAGTACGAACAATTAACCAATGGAACAGCTTGCCTCCATCGCTGGAAGTGGGTGTTCCATTGCTGGAGGTCATCAAGAAAAGATTGGAGAGCCATTTGTCTGGGATGCAATAAGGTCTCCTGCCTTGGGCGGAGTGGTGGACTACATGATCTCCAAGGTCCCTTCCACCCCTATGATTCTATGATTTAAGTTGTTTGCTGTTGTTCTCTAATTATGTTTCAATTTTTATAATTTCATATGGTTTTCATTAGGTTTTTAGACTGGGAATGTGTTTATGTCTATGAAAAAGACTAAAGGTAATCTTTGGTTAACATCTGCTTCATTCAGTAACCATTCAAACATATGACAGCACTGAAAATGTAAGATTTATGACTATTTCTTGATCTTATGGCCATTGTAGCACTCCCATGGTCATGTGACCACAATTTGGATACTTTCAACTGGGGTGCATTTATGAGGATCCCATGATCACCATTTGAGAACTTCACAGCTGGCTTCTCACGAGCAAAATCAATGGTGAAGCCAGCAAAAATTGCAAGTCATGGTTAATACAACATTGCACTTAATAACCAGGGTGGTTCACTTAATGATTAACTGACATTATGAGACAGGTGTGGTCATGTGATGTGTCACTTAATGACTGCATCACTTAGCCACAGAGTTGACAGTCCCAATTGCACTTGTTAAGCAAGGACTACCTGTATTTTGTAAAAACAAAAAATAAGGAAAAAAAGAAATAAGTAGAAAATAGTTTTATGCATACAAAGAGATATATTTCAGTAGATATAAAGTTTCTTTTAGTGAGCCAGATTGTTGGGGGCAATAGGCTGACTCTGTACTGCTTAGAGAGGGCTATAAAGCAGGGGTCTCCAACCTTGGCAACTTTAAGCCTGGCGGACTTCAACTCCCAGAATTCCCCAGCCGGGGAATTCTGGGAGT
>JANHJO010003801.1:115993-126264 GCA_032468235.1 Pseudoxyrhopus heterurus | reverse complement strand
AGTTGAAATCCACAACTCTTAAAGTTGCCAAGGTTGAAGACCCCTGCTCTATACCTACTCAATCAATTTATATAATAAATTCTAGTGAAGCACACCAGGGTTAAGCAGGATGTGAGAATACATCAGGGAACAAGGAGAATATAGTATGAACGTATCTCAGGGGATCATAGTAGAAAAGTTGTGCAAGCCTTCCTAGTATCAAACAAGAGATACCTAACTACCCTAGGCCTAAGGGCAGCCAATTGCTGGCCCCGCTTTTCTGTCACACTTTTGCCAGAATGCTGTGGTGCAATGCCTGACACAATGGCTTCTTAATAAGAAAAAACAGATGCAAAACAACAGCTCTTCTGAACCAATCTGAAAAGCCTATGATATATTGTCCCCCCCTGTAGCCCATCCCATCCCTGAGTCAAAGGATAGATGTGAAACAGGAAGACTTGGAGTCAGCCTTGCCTTTGTTGTTAATGTTGGGGCATGCAAACATTTCTGTTGTGAGCTATCATCTATTTAGCATCTTATCTTCTGCAATTGCTATATCACAAATATTAGGAGAACCAGCAGAATCAGGCTTCTTTAGGACAAAAAAAATATTCTATGTGAATGGAGCACAGGTGCCAGTAGTTAGAAAGAAAGAAGAAACACTGCAATGTGTTTTCTTTGATATTCCAAATGTGTTTCTGAAAGAAGATCTCACCTTATAGTGACTATGTTGACAGTAAAATAAATACATACAAACATATAGTAAATAATTATTACCAACATAACCAGATCTGGGACCCATGTTCTTTCTGTATTCTCATAATAGATTTTAAAGGTTTTCTGAAATGGAAAGAAAATTGTAATTTGAAAAAAAATAATATTTCAGAATTAGAAGAATTGCTTTTTCAGCATTGTGACCTCTTTAGAAAGTTCACAATCTTCAGATCACCCATTTGTATGACCTAACTGAATTTTGTCCACTGCGAATAAGGCAATGAAATTATAATCCTATTAAAATATCCGAGAAAATCAGACAGCCACCTGTATTATTGACGTAGCCTATTTGTGGTGCCAGTGATCCTAGTGGATTCCATTTATCTTAATGTGGTATTCCATTAAGTTGATATTCCTTTTAATCTCACTAATTACAAATACATCAGGCAATGTAGTGTGATTTTTTAGAAAACAAAAGCCCCATCAGTTCAAGAATCCCGAAGATCAACAAGATAGATAGATGACCCACAGTGGCTCAAGAACGTTTTTTTTCAGAAAGCACAATAGTTCTTGCTGATTTAAGACAAGTGAAGATATGGAAAAAGAACAGTCACTTTTAAAGATTGGATGCAGAAGATCTATGATCCTTCATAGGAAAAAAAAGCATCAATTGAATGAGAGAACAAAGCAAAGTATAGAGTTCTCTCCCACAGCTCTTTCCCTTAGTGGCAGGTTGTTTTATGGTGCCAATGTAGGTGATGGGAGAAAAAGATATTGTCTGATGTCTGCTTACTTATAAATATACATGTTATGACTGAGGAAACTACAAAAGACGCATGCGGATAGGGCTAATCTTCAAAAAAGCATTAGCTGCTCTGACAGCAAAGGAACATTTTAATCCAAAAATGCAGAAAGTGAATTTGAAAGTATTGTGTTAGAAATAAAACAAAATAACACACCTCTGAAAGAAGGTAAAGTTAGCATCATAAATTATCGGGGGGAGGGGGGGAAGGGACTCATATATAACCAGGTGCTCCATCTTTTTTCTGGTAGCTCATTCAAACAATCATAAAATGTTTGCTTTAGGAATAAACCTGTTTACATAAAACATAAACAAAGTTATACATTTAATATAATGTAACAAATAACTCTGGATGAATAGACTAATTTAAATAAAAATAAATCCCTTTTCATTTTGGAAGGAAAGAAAGATATACAAGAGCTGACAATATAAATTAATATGGATTTGTTCGTAATCCTAGTAGCAGAAAATGTTATACCCTTTATTATAGTTCGGTGGATTAATACTCAGAATTGTAAACTGAAGCCCAAACTGAAGCTCAAAACTGTAAACTGAAGCCCAGAGAAACAGGTCTTGAGGCCTTTATGAAAGAATAGGAAGGTTGTGGCCAATCCCAAATTGGGAGCAAGATGCTCCAGAGGGCAGGAGCAACAGCAGAGTAGCTTCACCTCCTGGACCCTGCCAGCCAGAGTAATCAGGCTGATGTGGCCCACAGCATGCCCCCTCCTTTGGCCAGTATGAGTGGGACAGGCCAAATTCAGTGGGATGAGATGGTCCCTCAAGTAACCTGGACCCATAAAGCCTTGAAGGGTTTTAAATGTGATCACCAACACCTTTACATTTGAAGGATATTTAAATAATTTCACAAAAATAGGCAAGTCACTCTCCTTTCTCTCCTCGGCATTTCCCATTACAGTATATCCCACTGACCCCAAGCCTTCCTTCTCCTCCCTGTCCCATTGGCTGCCAATATCCTTGGCTTTGTCTTGCTCTTATATCCCTCAAATCACTTTTGCCCAACACAACTGCATTTCAGTTCCTTTCTAGAACAAAACATCCCTGATTTGCTCTGTATGTGGACCAAAAGCTTCAAAATACACTTGTTCTGATTTGGATGTGTACTATTATAAAGCAACTGTTCCAATTGAATTCCCACTCTATAGAGGCCTCTGATATTTGTTCAGCCTTTAGCATTAGAAAACATATACCAAAATATATGTATTTTGAATTCTCATCCAGAAGCAGTAGGATTTTTTCTAAATGAAATGGGGTAATTTGATTAAATGATATCCTTGTGTATGCTTATTTTAATTCAAAAAAATGGTTTTTAGTGGTAAATACAGTACAAACCTCCCATAATATAATTTATTTTAAAAAGGATGGTTTGTTTATTATAGCTTTCTCCAAGTCAATTTAAGAAGGAATTCATGATATGAACAAGAGCTCCCTCTCAAGGGCTAAATTAAAGATTCAGCCAACAATACCAGAAGAGCAGCTGTCCCACAATTATATTAGAAACTTAGCATATGTTTGCTGAATTACATTTAATCACTGTAGAAAATATAAAGATTCTATATTCATGCAGAACTACAAGGGGCACTTCATTTAAATCTTTATAAAATCAGTAATCTTGTAGAATAAAAATAAAGCCAATCAATTAGTTCATTTCAGCTACCTCTTACTAGTTTGCAATGTGCAAAATTATTCCTTCAGATTTATCCTCATTCATTCAGTGTAACAGCTTACATACTTTATTTAAAACGCAGGCCCAAACCTAACACCAACCAATATTTTTTTCCCAAAATGTCTTATTCAAAAGTAAATGTACAGGATTCTAGGTTTCATTTCCATTTACTTGTGAAAAAAAGAAGGAAAAAAGAAGGACAGTCCTTCCCTCAGAGATGGAAAGTTTGTGAAACTTTTACGAACTTTATTATTTGTAAAAGACAATAAAAAAGAGCACAGTGGTTAGAATGCAGCATTGCAGGCTGACTGTGCCCACTGTCAGGATTTTGATCTTGACTGGCTCAAGGTTGACTCAGCCTTCCATCTTTCCGAGGTCAGTAAAATAGAACCCAGATTGTTGGGGGCAATATGCTGACTCTGTAAACTGCTTAGAGATGGCAGTAAAGCTCTATGAAGTGGTACATAAGTTTAAGTGCTATTGTTATTGTGTTACTGTATATTACAATATATAAAGTGCTTGAGTAATATGCTTCCTTTCTGTTCAAGAATGATATTTAAAGACAGCTTATTGCTTACATAGAAAAATCAAAGCTTAACTTTACAATAAATAAATACAAACATGATTTTAAAAAAATCATTAGTCAAGAAACAGATACTGTATATCTTTATAGATTTCCAAAGACTAAGAAAATAAGAACCAAATCCAACTCTTGAGACCTAGGAATAAATCAAAATAAATTCCACTCCGATGTGATTGATAAACAGACCTGTGAAAGTCTCTCCTGAAGATCTTCAAGTCCCAATAGATATATAACCAAAGAGATTATCCCTATTTAGGACTAAAATTATTTAGAGCTTCAAAATTGGTTGGAAGATCTATATACTGCCTTCTTGCAATAGGGCTACCAATCTGAGCTGCAAAAATCTAGATGATCCCTAGATGGCAATTCAGAGTTTCTACATGTGGTTCTAGCTGCATCTTTTCTAGCTACTCTTCACTAAGAATAGTAAGTGTAGTAAAAAAAATATTTCCCCGTGAATGTCTTATAGTGTTTTATAGGATCACAATAGTGTTGAAGGAATATAAAGCTTGTTTTTATAACTGTTATTTTGGCTCATTAATTAAGATTATTTATGGGAAAATGACCAGAACTCCTGCTTCTTCTTCCCACACTTTGGCCCAACTTCTTCTCTGCTAATGGAATAGACATTGTGCCAACACCATGTGATCTTTTTATTCTTTAACTTAGAATTCTACTATATCAGATACCTAGGCTTTCTGTCTAAATGTAATTTCCTATTCAAGATAAGTACCAGTCTCCAGAAACCCTTTTGTAAATTGTTGTGTTATTTTAATTTCTCTCTTCCCACACATTTTGCTACATATAGAAATTTCCACAAAATTTTGCCTGGAAAGCAATTGGCAACAATGCAGATTTTATGAAGCGGCACCAGTAATCATCCTAGCTGTAGCATTTTATGTCAATTACAGCTCTGTGAACATTTTAGGATAGTCCCAGGTAGTAGAGCAGATTCATCAAACTAGAATGTGGAGAAAATTCAAGTAACTTGCCAGGCCAGGCCTGCCTAGGTGGAATGTCACAGGTGTACTAGATGTTAATTTGTGTTGTTGTTGGCTGAGACAGGAGCGGTTTGTTGAGTGGGTTATTATTTATTCTTGATGCCAGGGGATTATATATTGCAGGGGGGTTGTGTCTTAATCCCAAAGGTGCTTTTTCAAGAAGCAACTGGACTTTCTTGTTTTTTTCTTTGAAGATGTTTTGCTGGTCATCTGCATTCTTTTAGAGAGTCATTTGACATAGATGGCCTCTTGGACCCCTCTTTCAAATCAGCTGGTTTGAAAGAGGGGTCAAAGAGGCCATCTATGTCATCTATGTCAAAATTGAACAGTCCTCTCTCAACGTTGGGAGAGGGATATGACATCATCTATCACCTGTCTACAACACAATCCTTTCAGCAGTTCCAAGAAGGCTCCACTCCTATTTGCACTATTCAGATGAGCCTGAGGACACAGATAAACCTCCAGGTGGTTTCACCAACTTTCTTAAAGAATGCAAATGATCAGCTGTTTGCAAGCAATATAAATTCTTCCATTCCCCACCATCCAGTCAGAGCTGAAGAAGCTTCTTGAATGAGACGTGAAACCTCTTCAAAGAAAAAACAAGAAAGCCCTGTTGCCTCTTGAAAAAGCACCTTTGCAATAACCATGACCTGGATGACTGAGAAACTCCGTAGACATTTGGGTTATAATCTTTGTAACATTACGAGCCATCTTGATGTAGTGATGAAGGCTAGAAATCAGGAAATCATGACTTCTAGTCCCATCTTAGGATGAAGGATGAATTTGGACCAATCTGAAAATGCTGTCAATAAAACTGTCCAGGCAGTTGCCAGAAGTCAAAACTGGCTCAAAGGCAGCAAAAATCTATCATCCATCCATCCATCCATCTATCTATCTGATCTATTTATCTATCTCCTGAGAGAACAATCCCATCAAGAAACAGGCTTGGTCTTAATTCTTGACTGACATTTCTTAGTTTCTACTTTATCAACAGCACCTTGGTTTTGGGTAGATTTTACTTAAAATTGTTCTCCCTCACTTAGCCAATTGCTAAACTTGAACAATCTTCACTTGTATTAGTGAATTTCAATGGTTCCTTGGAACTGAATGTTAAGGAAAAATGGAAGTGGGTGTCATCTGCATAATAATGTACCCCACTCCAAAGTACCTAAAAATCTCTTCAGCTGGTTTCATGTAGATGTTGAACAGCATAGGATGAAGACAAAACTGCAATGTTAATCTAAATTAGATTATAATTGGTTTCTATAAAAATTCATCATAACATCAATGAAACTTGCTGTGTGATGTTGAGACCACCAAGAAAGAACTTTAATTTATTTCTTTTTCTGTTTACACTGCAGTGCTGTTATAACACAGATAGTCCTCAACTTACGACACAATTGAGCCCCAAATTTCTAATGTTAAGTGAGACATTTGTTAAGTGAGTTTTGCCCCATTTTGTGTCCTTTCTTGCCACAGTTGTTAAGTGAATCACTAAAGTTAAGTTAGCAACATGGTTGTTAAGTGAATCTGGCTCCCCCATTGACTTTGCTTGTCAGGTTACAAAAGGTAATCACATGACCCAGAGACACCGTCATACAGTAAATACAAGTCAGTTGCCAAGCGTCTGAATTTTGATGACATGACCATGGGGATGCTGCAATGGTTGTAAGTGTGGAAAATGGTCATAAATCACTTTTTTTCACTGCTGTTGAAACTTTGAATGGTCACTAAACATAAGCCAAAGACTACCTGTATACATAGACTTTTGCACAATGACATGAATGATCTTTTTAAAAAATATAAGAGGTTCTGGATAAAACAGCACATTTGAAATAGGAACAGAATTCTAAAATTGTGCCCCCTAGAAAGCCTGGAAAATCAACAAGTTATTAGATAATAGGTACATAGCTTTTAAGGTTAGTTAAATGTCAATATTTTTTAAAAAAAGAAAAATACAGTTGAATAAGCATTTGGCCTAAACTAAAAGACTATTTTAAAAAATAAACATGTTGACAGATTGTCAGATAATACAAGGAAGCTATACCTTCCAGCACTAGTGAAACAGTCTGTATTGACTTCAAATTCTGAGTGGGCCAAAAGGGTAGCAAATCATTAGTTGCCTATGTTATGTTGCATTTTGCTGCCAGGAAAGAGAAATGTTTATAGTATTTTGCTGGCTCATACATCAAAATATTTTCACTAGCCTGTTTATTATATATTAGGCTCTCAATTTCCAATTATCCAGTTGTCTTAAGGACTAATATATATATTCTCAAATGTTTCTGAAAGGCCAGGAGAATGGGGGCCTACCTCACTTCTGAAGAAAGAATATTTCAAATGGCAGGGATGACGACATGAAGACTTGTCTTATGGACCGCCAGTTAAAATTCTTTAACTGTCAGGGCCCATAGCCACACCTTCCCTGCCTTGTCTGATGGGGAATGGGGAGTTGACCCAGTGGGATGGGTCAATGTAATGGGGAGAAGATGGCTCCACAGATAACCTGCCCCAATGTCATGTAGGGCTTTAACTGTCATAGCCAACACCTTGAATTGGACCCGGAAGCAAACTGGCACCCAATGCAGGTGCCCAAAATTGCTCATGCACCAGCATTCTGTATCAGCTGAGGCTTCCAGATACTTTTCAAGGGTAGCCCCACGTAAAGCACATCGCAGTAGTCCAGATGGGAAACGTGACTGACTGATAGAAGGGCTTCCCTATTCAAGGAAAGGGCATAACTGGTGTACAACAGGAAGTTGAACAAAGGCCCTCCTAGCCACAACTGCTACCTGCTCTTTGAGAAACAAACTGTGAGTCCAGGAGGACCTCCAAATTACTCATTGAATCTGTCTGGAATAGTGCTACCCCAACCAGGTCAAAGATGATAAATTCCTGAATGCAGAGGGCACTCCTATCCACAGCCACTCTGTCTTACCAGATTTCATCTGAAACCTGTTGTGTATTTCACACGGGGCAGAGATATAGTATATAACTGGGCATAGTTCATTAGCCAAGGACAATAATACTGAAGCCTCTTTGTGAATTTATAGAAACATTTCTAATGATTCCAAAAGTAAGCAAATGAAGAGCATCACAGTGTGCCTTTAAAATGCATACATTAATTTAAAAAAAAATCTTAACCTTGCCCGAAAGTAGCTACACACACTGAAATGTACATGAAATCCAGTTTTGAAATAGCTAGCAATCTCGTATATTTATTTATATTTTATTTCTTGACAAAATCCAACATTCAGAAATAGTAGGTATTAATATACTAAGCAACACATGAGCAAAGATGAGATTAGGGAAATTAGGAACTTACAGAGAAATACAAAGAAATTTTGCTACACTTTTCTGCACTTCCAGTTCTGCAATTCAATACTTTACTTTTCAAAACCAATTTTAAGGAAGAATTTTTTGGAACAGGCAGCTGTTATTTTCAAGGGATTCCCTTACTTTATGCTGGGAAAAACATACTCTCATGCACAAACAGAGCCTTTTGAACATGCACATGTACATGTACAGAAATGTTTTTATACTTCTTTACCGAAAAATAACTTGTTCTTCTGGGATCAAACCAATAGAAGCTTAGAAGAATAAACCATATTCCAAGAAGCATTCCAGCTATATTTGCCTGGGTACAAACAACAGTAGAAGAGACATCACAAAAGGACAGAATCAATGGGATTTAATTGGGTCTGCGGACTTGGAGCTCACTGGGACATGCAATCTACCAGGGATTCTTTGTATAGTAGGGCAGAGTAATAACAGACCAATTAAGTAGTCTCACTCTGATAACTTCAGGACATATGCTTGTGTAAGAGTGTGAGACAAATGGAGAGGGAGGGAGGGGAGAAAGAAATGTAGTTTTTTCCCATTTCCTATCTTTCCACCAAATTTAACAACTTGTTTACAATAGAACTGAATCACATGGATACACTCTTAGATCTTAGATCAGATGCTCAGGTACACAACAGTAGTCTACCAGCAGCATGTTAAGGGCATTGAACTTGACATGCAATAAAATGTCTTCAGTTCAGTCTCACTAAACAGTTGAAAATGAAACCCTAGTCAGTGGAACTAAAAGTTGCCAAAGGGGTACAAGACTCAGCAGGATTGGTTCTTTCAATATATCAAGATGACCAAATCAGTCTCAAAATTAAATTCATACCAAAAATACACTGAAGGTTGTCTAACAAATTCATTAAAAATGTATCAAATTTTGTTCACGATCTTCTCTAATATATGCAAATGTAAATGCAGAATTCTCTAATGTAAATAATTTCACAGAAATTTCAACAGAAATATGTAGGGTGTACAACAGATTTTAGAAATAAAAAAAAATAACAAGAATTTCCTTACGGTTGATCTCCAATATGAATTCATCTATTTTGTTTAAAACTATTCCAAGTAATTCAAAGGAGCAAAGCTCTCAGCACAGGTCTATCTTGCTATTTAGCCTCAAGGGGTTTGTTCAGGTATTAAGCCAGCTGGCATCCTGCGCTTCTGTACTGGAGGTAAAAGAGATTAGATTTCATATTAGGTGAGTATATGTTTTCATCTAACAGGTTCTTTGGATGTTTACCTTGACAGAGAAGCTTATTACAATGGAATAGAATTTTACTCCTATTGCTTCAAGTGCTTCTGTCCGAGAATATATAATTTGTATTTGCTACCCTCAGACATATTCCAAGCATAGAATTTTGACTGAGTCAGAATTCGAAGATATTTGGATTTGTTTTTCATAGAAATATAGAATCATCAGGTTGAAATTGGAAAGAACCACAAGGACAATTTAAAACAATTCTCTGCAATATGCAGAAAGACTAATTAAATCATCCTTGAGAAATGGTTATTCAACATCTTAAAATTTTCTGGAGACCAAAAATTCTCAGTCTGCATCTGTTGCTAAGATCTTCCTGTCAGGAAGCTTTTAAAGGAAGATACTGTATGTGCAACTTGTTCTCAATGGGATCACTTAATACAGATTCCAAATCCAAAAACCAAAGAAGACAGAAATTCTGCTGTAAGAAGTTGCCAAATATTTTTTAATAAATACTTTGATTAACTATTTGAGGAAACTACACATTTAGCAATAGCTTAAGCTAGGTGCAATGATATAGCAGCAAAAGCATCACTACTGCAGAGGGGAGGTAGCTCCCTCATACATCATGGTTGAATGACACGTTAGTTTCCTATCTTTGAAATGTTACAGATAAAAAAGAAGAAATGATCTAATTCATAGGAAAGCTCGTGTGCTAGGTAATCCTGAGAATTCGTACACACTCCCCATAATCCTTACAAAGAGACTGCTTTATTATCTGTTCTGGTTCTATCTAAATATTGGTCAATAATTACGGGGATTCTTTTTAATTTTTTTCTTGAAGTGGGGGACATTTACTCTTCTCCAACTTATGCAATTTATGTCAAAGAGAATTGACAGAGGTCTCAATAGCTTTTTAGCCAATTATTTCAATATTTTGAAATATATTTCATCAAGGCCTG
>JANHJO010003801.1:83091-95783 GCA_032468235.1 Pseudoxyrhopus heterurus | reverse complement strand
TTTGATTTTCCTGCCACCTTTTGTTCTGGAACACAAAGCAGCTTTAATGCTCCTTTTTCTCACTTTCCCTCATAACAGCTGTCCTATGAGGTAGGCTGGACTGAGAAACAGTAATTGCCCTACTGTCACCAAGAGGAGGGGAAAGAAAATGAGCAGGAGGAGGACTCCACAACTTGAGTCACACATAAATAAATATCCGGGCAAAGCCGGGTAATAAGCTAGTGTTATATAAAGTTGCTGATGCTTAACAAATTTTTCCATTAATGGAACATAGTTCTTAGAGAATCATTCATTAGCTACACTTAATTGTGGGCAATTCTGTGCCTTTTTTAAAACCTGGAAAATAATTTATATACAGGTAGCTCAGTTCATTAATGCAAAACACCTTAAAACATTTTGAATAATCATAATAGTATTGATCATTTTAATTTAGGTTATTTTCCTTAAGACCAATAAATTATCTTTATTTTAAAACTGAAGTACTATATGCTTCACCCCACTTTATTCTTCTATCATTTCAGATATGCTTTGTTTAGTTATGAGTTCTCAATATAGAAAACCCTTATTTGGTAATCTTCATATTAAATATGTGTGCCTTTTATAACTGCATGTTTTCTTTTTAAATGTCCATGACTTCTGGCAGGTCATGCCAAATGTGTGGAAGTTGTAAAGACTTTCAACTTGCCTCTTTTGATGCTTGGAGGAGGTGGCTATACCATACGCAATGTTGCTCGATGTTGGACATATGAGACTGCTGTTGCCTTAGACTGCGAAATTCCTAATGGTAAATATTATACTAAAAAGTGCAGATTGCCTAATAATCTAAGTTATAATTAATATAAGTCGTTTAGATTTTTCTCTGCCTTAACAAATTCCTGATTCCAGCAAGAATTCTATATGTTGTGATTTTGAGTAGCACAACCCAAAAGCCCTACAGTTTTAATTTCCTGCAAAATTCTTCAAAGCCCATTCTAGCCCTACTTCTCCCTCTGTGTTTTGGTTTCTTGGCTCCAAAACTTGGTTACATATTTGATTCTTGTTTTTTGCTACACTCAACATTTTTGTTTTAATTCATGCTGTCCAGTAGGGACTGGCAAGGTACCCTTCAAAGTTACCCTTCCCATAACTTCCTATGTTACCCTTCCCATAACTTCCCCTGAATCTTTCATGAAAGTAACATACACTATCATTGTAAAATCCAAACACCATCTCTGTAGCTAGTTATTACCTTCTAGGATCTTGTTCTCTTCTTGGGCCATGACCATCAATTGGAAATACTGACAGAAATAATATTTACACTCCCAGTTTCTTTATCTTCTAACTGAAGGCTTTGTAATCTCCAAAGATCTTTCAGGATCTCTTTTGGCATACCATTTGTCTCCATATGAATCAAAAGGAATGAATAGTTGGTGGTTTTGAATAATGTTGGTAATGTTTTGTAGAGGGAAGTGTGAATGACCTTGAAGGACAAGAGGAAAAGCTCCTACCAAGGCAGTGGCCATATAAGAGTGTCTTGAGCCTGGGCCAAGTAAACATCTCAAACAAGCCCCTTCCTAATTTGCAGAAAGATAAAGTGAGGGAATTCATACTTGTTACTATAGTTGTTACAATAAAAGTAGTCCTGACCTTTGTGGTATTAACTTTTGAGCCTGGTCTGTCTTGTTGGGCTGACCTCTCTCTGTCATAATATGGAAAAACAGTGCTTTGCCTGCATCTTCCTTATTCTTCCACCTCTTCCAACTCCTCTGTTAATCTCTATTTGTTGTCTGTTTGCTCTCAGTGATCGCACTCTCTGGAAACATCCTTAAATTTACAGTGTAAAGCTTATACTGCACACTAAAATATATAGTGTAACTGTAATTTATAATTGTTACAATTATAGTGTTAAGGATTTTTTTAATGATTTTTTTATATCTTAAAATAATACATATTTATAATATGTTCTCAAACAAAATGTCAATATGTTTTATTTCCCCCTTTGAATCCAGTGGATTTTGCAATGGTTAAAAGGCATCCTTAGTATTTTGATACGTTTGTGTGTATATTATAAGGCTTATATCATCTTATTATTCCTTGGTTGATTAAGAGACATTCTTTTTGTAGCTATTACTTGCCTATTGAAGATTCTACTTGTGGTTGAATAATTATTGAAAAGTAAAAGTTCAACTGATGTTTCTTGAATGCAACAGTTTATAAAAATAATACTTACTAAAAATAATTTTAATAATATTGAAAATAAATAAAACACATAAAACCCTGTATGTAATTATGTTTGTAAATTGTTTAACTTTAGATGGTGATTTAAATACATTATTTAGTCCTTCTAATCAGTATATAGAAATGGCAATCCAGTTTCCTTGATGACATTTTCAAATGTGTTTGGTCAGTGCCTTCTTTCTCAGGGAGTGACTGACTTGGTCACCTGGCTGGTTTCCATGCCTCATTCAGAATTAACATTGCTATCCTCCCAGCTTTTTACTTCAGCACTTTTAAACGCTATATCAACTTACTGTGTGTGGTACTATGTATAAAACGCATTTCAAATTTTTGAAGTAAATTATTTTAATTGAATTATTTAAAGTCTTTTCGAGCGTATACAATACAGATTCATTCTTTCAAGCTTTAGTAGTTCAAAAGAGAGGTAAGTTTGGAAGCATCTCTTTTGGAGAACTTTCATATCCTACCATATATTGTACTTGCACAGTTTTAAATGAATACATGTACTTAGTGTTTAAATGAATACATTCTGAAAGTCTAGGTGTCAAACATTGAAACAAAACGACTTGAAGGAAGTCACTTCCTGTAACAGTGCAGATCCTATTTTTCTTTTTCTTTTACAGAATATACGGTAAGTATTCTACATGTAAATAACATAACAGTATTTTAATCAAACCATAATTTTGAACCATAATATCTTTTACTTACGTTTCTCCTAGAATAAATCATTGCATTTATTGTTTTGATAACTGAAAAATTTTATAGTAATATTTTCAAATATGCCAGTGTGATCTGTAAGTCTGTTATGGAATTCAACAATAGAAATAAAAAAGTTATATCTCAATTTTGTTTTAACAGAATTGCCATATAACGATTACTTTGAATACTTTGGACCAGATTTCAAACTGCATATAAGCCCATCAAACATGACAAATCAGAACACTCCAGAATATATGGAAAAGATTAAGTAAGTATTAATGTCCTATTTTAAATAAAAACAATAATGCTGTGAAAATTTGTAAATGTTTTATTAAATGATCAGTAATAATAGAAGGCAAGGAATGGGTTTGCTAATTACATCTAGAGTCTTAAATAGTATAGAAAATGAAAACTGACAGTTTGTCCATTTAGTAACTTGGGAGAAATATCACTTTTCCTATTCTAAACTGAGGCCTACCATATTAAAATCATTTTTGCTTAGAAAGTAAACTGTGGTAAGTCAAAGAAACCTTTTTTTATCATTAACATTCATAGCTTGCATATTATTTTGAAAACTGGAATATATTATCACTATAAAGTTACATTAGCAATTTTCAGTAAGTTTGCATTGAACATTGAAAACAGGATAATTGTTCAAAGCTTGTATTAAAATTGTGTGAATGCTTATGCAGGTGTATTTATGATTACAGAAGAAATATTTGTTACATTAGTCATGTTTTTCTGTGAATTTCTATTCTGTGAAGTCCTGTTGCCATGTAACTTACTTTTCTATAGTAGTTTCTTGCAGTCAGAAAGTTAATATTGTCGATACTTAAAAATTTCAAAGACAGAAACAAAATTGTTTCACAGTAAACTGCTTTCTTTGCAGGCAGCGTTTATTTGAGAACTTGCGCATGCTGCCCCATGCTCCTGGTGTGCAGATGCAAGCTATTCCAGAAGATGCTGTCCATGAAGACAGTGGTGATGAAGATGGTGAAGATCCAGACAAACGTATTTCTAGTAAGTAAATTTTATAGGCAATGCTTAAAATGTTGGCCTTGAATTTTTGGATTTTGCTTCCAGTTTTTGAGAAGAAAATAATTAAACCACAATCCTAGTGCTGTCACTTTTTTGAAGAAAAAGTCACCTTGCTTCTTTGTAATTGCTTGTGAATGGATATAAATAAATAATTGCTTTTTTAATGAGAGGTCATTAACTGGTTTAAATATATTCCCATAATAATTATGTTTCCTTTTACAGCTGTTTGTATCATGGTAACCCAAAATCTAGAGTTTGGTAGCACCTTTTAAGATCAATAAATTTTATTCTAAGACATAAGCTTTATGAGTTGCAGCTTATTTCATCAGATGCATGGAATGGCTTAACTGATGTAACATTTAAATAGGGATGGCGGGTGGTTATGCAAATGAGGCTTCATGGGAGAACAGATTACAAGTACCTTATCAATTAATAATAGTAATGTGTTAAAAATTCATTCAGTTTGTTCAGACCTTCTGGAATAGCCTGAACATAAAAATTATAACAGCACAATTGAGTACAAGACAGTTGAATTTATCTACATCAGTAGGTATCAGGTTATCATGCCTTTTATTGTTGTTAAATACTGTTGTTAAATATTGTGTCATTGCTGAAGAGGCTTTATGTCATCAGGTAACTTTTTGAAGAGATATGAAAGATCTTGGAATAATCTCTTTTTAAAATGTCCATATTAATTCTAGTTCGTGCTTCTGATAAGAGGATAGCCTGTGATGAAGAATTTTCTGATTCTGAAGACGAAGGAGAAGGTGGACGTAGAAATGTTACAGATCATAAGAAAGGAGCAAAGAAAGCACGCTTAGAAGAAGACAAGAAAGAGGCAGAAGACAAGAAAGCAGGTAAGCGAATGCTAAATTAAACACATTTTCTGTTAAGCTAAACATACCAAATTCACTGATAAGCAAATTCTGTGATCTGTTTTGCATATAATTTTAGCTCCTTTCAAATGTTCAACTGAATGAATAAATAGCTAGAGAACTGGAATAGGCATGGAGCCACATTATCCGTTCTCTTAAACTACTACACATTCAGACAAAGATGTGAAGAATTATACTCATATTTGCAAAAATAAGAGTATGGACTTATTTTACCTGCTTCCTGGAAAGTTGTCTCATGTGCAAAGCTGTGCAAAATTATATATATATATATATATATATACAAAATAGCTATCTTTCAGGCCTCCAGTCATGTATCTAGCTCAAAAAAAAAATCCACCAGGTTACAAAACTTAATTCTCTTCCCTTTGAAACGCTCCATTGTTCATCTGATTGAATGAAGAAAACTTTTTATGATAATATCCAGCTAAAGCTCACAGATTTTATGACTTAAACCAAAATAATTGCAGTGCTGCTTTCCTGGGTCGAGAGGCGGGATCCAAAAGTGCATAGGTTTTGCCTAGGTCATAAAAATTTTGTAATACTATTAATAGTACATATGAAGGTGAGATGTAATATTTTCTAGATTGCCCCATCATGCATATAAATGTGAAATTAATAGCTAATTTCAGAGGTGCAGTTTCAGTTTTTTGTGAACTGCAGTCTTATATTTATTTACTTGGGAGTCCTGTTAAGCTGAATGAAGATTCTTCATCATATAACTGCTTATACTGTTTTTGCAAATTGCTGCTATTCTTTTTTATTTCTAGATATTAAAGAAGAAGACAAATCTAAAGATAATAATAGTGAGAAAGTAGATACCAAAGGGTAGGTATACTCCATCTGAAAAGTTTATATCTGCTTTTAAAATGTTATTGAAATGTTAATTATCTACTTGCTTGCTGCCCCTTATACATAACAATAATTCTGTATTGATAACAATTGCAAAAGACAAATTCCTTGTATGTCCGATCACACTTGGCCAATAAAAATTCTGATTATAGTGTATGCTTGAATGGGTGAGGCCAGTCTATTCCCATTTGGAGGAAATTTCCAAAATTGTCTGAAGGTGAAATAGATTCCTTAAACATATGCCAACCTTAAAGCACTCACTGTGGCCCATAAAAGTTCTCCAATATCAAAAAAATGAGTCCAGGTTTCATCCCAAGCCATTTGTGGTGCTCTTGAGAGCACAGAAATGATGTTTATAGCCTGCATTCAGATTCTGGACTGCACTTTTTGCTTAATAAGTGAAAACAGTATTAACATGTGACCTACACTAATAACTGTTTTTTCTTTCTCCCTCCCCAGCACAAAATCAGAACAGCTAAGCAATCCTTGAACATAAAGCCTTACAGTATGTCAATCAAAGGACCCAATACCATAATGAAAAAAATACTAAGAGAAGCTTTTCGTACTGGAAGAGACTTTTTATTTTCATTTAGTAGAATTCGGCATGGAGCATATTTATTTTCAAACAACTGTGTTTTGATTTTTGGCAACTTGTATTGTGAATTCCCCAATTATGATACAAAATTTGTTCCTTCCACCAGGCTTTATGTAATACTATTTAAAATGGATGTGAGTTAAGATGTAGTTAAACGTCTAAACTGATCTATTAAAATTTCCCTTTTCCCGGATTGATTTTATCCCCTTTTTGTAATTATATCTTTATTAAAAAACAAACAAACTGTACTTGGCTGATTTGTCTATTATTATCTAGTATATACAAATGTATGTATGTACTGTTTCATAACAGTAGTGTGACTACTGTTATGAAAAAAACCAGGTTTATTTTTAAATTGAGTTTGGTGAAAAATATTTTGGTTAATGCCCCGGCTTTAAAATAATTGCCATTGAAAAAAACTGCACTTAGGTCTAAAGATCTATGACTATACAGTAATTCATGGAACTCTTTTTATCTATCTTCTAGTAGGAAAGTTTTGTTTTTGTTTTCTATTTCCCCAAATCAATGCAGCCTTTACTTATGTGGAAGTGTATACCATACAGCTGCAGATCAGTATCTTTCTTTCTGCTGACAATCACAGCCTACTTTTGGGGGTGGGGGGAGTGGCAGATCAGATGAGCATTCCAGATGTAACATTTAAATATGACCTATGCCATGGTCCTTTTACAAACCAGAAGTAGCATCTTTATTAATAGGATTGTTTGAGGAATAATTGAAAAACTGTAAAGTTATTTATGTTTATTTAAAAATGATTTCAATAAGGAGAAGAGAGACTATAATGAATCCTCATTTTTAACACATCACTGTGAGAATAGATTAGTTATTTCTGGAATGTCTGTTATATTAAAAAATGTATCATTCACACATTATAGGACATTTGCTTCATGACCCCAGCAACATCATCTTTGCAACATACATTTTGATGTCACAAATGTCATCAAATTAATTTAAAATTAAGATAAATGTAATTGCCCCATCCAGACTATTTCAGATGCAGCAAACATGCCCTTGTTTGGGGAAATCCAGGTGGAACTTCAGTTTCTTTGCATCTGAAATCCACTAAATGGATTAAATCATTAAACCAAGGCTTCATTTTGTTACCAATAGAAAAGAAATGGCTGCATAAAGATGATGCAGAGAAGTGTTTATTTGAACTCATGTCCTCCAAAGCAATTTTGGAGATCATTTTGAAGAGCCACTGTTGTAGAGGCACTGTTAAGAGTCTCAGTGAGGCACAGGAATAATATAATTTGCCTCAAAAACACAGTTTTCATTGCCTTGATAGCTTCTTAAAGCACTTCCAATAGCTTGAACTTCTGTTTATTGCTGTCATTCATTTCTAAAGCCAATCTATCTTAATAGTTTGGCAATTCTCAAAATCTAGTTTCCAACAAGTTTGGATGGCATTGGGTCAGAAATATATTCCTTGCCTTTTAACAAGCAGTTTACATATGGCAAATGATGATTTAAATGTATTCATAATTTACTATTAAGCTTTGTAACCAATCATTTTCTAGCAACCAGCCTTCAAAATTTCACCAAACTATTCTAATAACATATAAATCAATGCAGATGCCAATTGCATCAGCATTTAGAATAAAAAAAAATAGGGATTATCTATCTTTCTTTGGCCAACTTTAATCGTTTCATGACAGCTTCTTCCTGAAGACAAGCATTTGTGGTTAACCATATTAATACACAATTGGTACAGGATTTTATAGACAGATGTCAAGTATTTTTAGAGATTTATTTTTAAAATATAATGAATATTGAAGCATTTCCTATAACGTGCATTGCAAGAGTTTAAATATAAAACTATAAACTATAGTTTATAAATATAAAATATAAAACAGATCCAAAGACTAGTGTAGTTGTTGATGTTGTTAAGTATCCCCCTAATATTTTGTAATATTTAAATTTCTGTTTATAGGAAATTCTTTGCATCAGTCTGCCCAACCTCATTGGCACATACTCCAGCACAGATGGTACAAAAATATGCAGTGGCCAACATTAACATTTGGCTGTTCACCATCTTCAGGAGTTTTTGGCTACAGTACTTGATATTCTGGGTTGTAAATAATGCATTAACACTGAGAATATATCCAGTGGATGCCAAGAACAGGACATCTGAGTTGGCAATGGGCAGACAGAAATGAGTGTTGCCGAATAGCTTTCATTGATGTTCAATGCCAATATTTTCCTCCTGATTATATTGCCAGGACTAGCACGCAAATGAGCTGGGCTGCAGGCAAATGTTCATTTATCTTGTCAGCCTCTGACCAAGTAGCATCAAACTCCAAGCAAACATGAGCAATTTTATCTGCAAAAAAACCTTGCAAAACTATAGTATTCTTCGAACAGTTCTTCCATCTCTTTTCCCAGGAGAGTACGGATATAGAGAAGTTCTGTAAGGTTCTACATTTAGGCGAGA
This sequence comes from Pseudoxyrhopus heterurus, assembly GCA_032468235.1. Taxonomy (NCBI): domain Eukaryota; kingdom Metazoa; phylum Chordata; class Lepidosauria; order Squamata; genus Pseudoxyrhopus; species Pseudoxyrhopus heterurus. The sequence goes on along the minus strand of JANHJO010003801.1, from coordinate 87,037 downwards.
AAAAACAAATACACAGATATAGTCTAGGTGGTACCTGGCTCAATAGCAGTAACTGAGAAGGATCTTGGAGTCCTGGTGGACAATCACTTAAAAATGAGCCAGCAGCAGTGTTGCAGCTGCCAAAAAGGACACAATGCAATCCTAGGCTGCATTAACAGGGATTGAATCAAGATCATGTGAAGTATAAGTACCGTTTTATAATGCCTTGGTAAGATCACACTTCAAATACTGCACCGAGTTTTGGTCACCACAATGTAAAAAAGATGTTGAGACTCTAGAAACTAGAGTGTAGAGAAGAGCAACAAAGATGATTAGGGGACTGGAGGCTAAAACAAAGAACGGTTGCTGGAATTGGGTAAGACTAATTTAATGAAAAGAAGGACTGGGGTGAGATGATAGCAATGTTCCAATATCAAAGGGGTTGCCACGAAGAGGGGGTCAACTTATGCTCCAAAGCACCTGAAGGCAGGATAAGAAGCAATGGATGGAAACTAGTCAAGGAGAGAAGCAACCTAGAACTAAGGAGAAATTTCTTGACAGAACAGTTAATCAGTGGAACAACTTGCCTTCAGAAGTGAATGCTCCAACACTGTTTTTAAGAAGAGATTGAACAACTATTTGTCTGAAATGGTATAGGGTTCCTGCCTGAGCAGGAGCTTGGTCTAGAAAACCTCCAAGGTCCCTTCCAACTCTGTTATTCTGTTATAAGTATAGAGATAGCTTTGAAGTATATATCAATAGCCATTAGGTAAATACCAGCTTATCCATGAAAGCAAGCAGTGAATGAGGAGAAAAATGCCCAGCCTTGATTCTGAGAGTGTCAGGTTTCAGTAAGCGTATACTTCACTATCCTTATCACCAAGGAATGCTGTCAAATATGATTATACAATTTTGTTTTGATTGCATTTTGGCTTAGTTTTTTGCTAGCATTGCTCTAGGTATCTTTTGACTATCATTTCCTACAACTTCTCAGAAAAACCAGCAACTCCCAAGATCTGAGGTCCAAGAGAGGCTACTTGGGGAAAATCTTGTCTAATCTCCTAATTACCTTTAGAATTTAATACCTTGTTCAAATTCAGTCTCCTCTAAATTCCAGAGATCAACCAATGTGTTTAATTCAGTAATGTTTATTGTTACAGAAGCTATACGAGCAGAAACAAAGGAGCTTTATGATGCAGATATAATTTGTGGATCCAGTAGACTCATCTTTTGATTCTTTATATTTATTTATACAAGGTAAATGTATATAATGATATTTATACAAGGAAAATGTTTATAATTGTAGAATAACATAGTTTTTAAAAAAAAAATTAGGAGTTTCAATGGCAATGTTTCAAAAACCTAACTGTAAGGAAATATTTTCAGGTTGATGGCTACTTGTAGAAAAGGCTTCATTATTCATCTTATAAACTCAAAAATCCTCCATGCAGCATGAGCTTTTAAAGTGGTAAGATTTCAGAGCAATTGCAATGGGAAAAATAATAGTTAAGTTTCTCTTCTTGTATACAGCCACTTCGCTTTTTATAAAAGTTTAATAGGTACCAGTAAGTGCTTTGTAAAAAACCTAGAAACTAGGAAGAGGAGAGAAAAAATTAGGGGAAAGTGAATGGGGAAATTTCAGTGTTGAGTAACATTTACAGTATTTGATTATTGGTGGTATATAAGGAACATTTGTTGCTGGTCAACAAATCAGAAAAGGTATTATATCAACCCTGTCTGAATCCGGCCCAAACCTCTTGCAAAATGGGTTAATTCATTTTCAGGAATTATATGGACAAACAAAATTAATGCTTTTAAATTTGCTGGATTTAAGCTTCAGCCTTAAGGGTGCCTATTAGAATGTGTTTCTTGCATCAGATAAAATAACAAGAAAACAAACCTACATTTGGGTTTTAAATGTTGTTCCGGTTTATTTATAGTATTGATTTATTGACTATTTTAGTCCATTTACATGGGATTGTTTTATAAGGTATTCATTTTTATTGCAAGCCAGTCTGATACTTTACTTGAAGACATAACTTAGATTTCTCTATGTGCACTGTATGTATCTATAAACACACACACATGCATTTGTGTGTGTATGCACAGCCAAATACAGTAGAACCTTTGGTCATGAACGCTTCTGACCACAACCAAATCTGGTTCTGACCAAAAAATTCACAATTTTTTTTTCCTGCAGCTGATTTCTCCTTCTGCACCATTTTTTTTTTGTAAGCACCAAATTTCCAAAATTAGGTTCAGGTCTCGATCAAATCGGGTCACGACCAAAGTTATGGAACGAATTATGGTCGTGACCAGAGGTTCTGCTGTACATGGCTAATAAAATAATTGCATAATTTTATGATTAATAACCTAGAGAATTTGCACAGGTTGTGTGGACAAAAAAAAATTGCCTGAATTATGCACCTAATTAATTTTGGCTGTTTAATAAAAGCAGCTATCTCCTGTGCATTTTAAAATGCTTAATTTAAATGCGATAATTGTATAGGAATTGCCTTTGATCTCCATGATGTTAAAGAATTTGGTTATACTTGCAAAAGGCAAAGGAAAAAAAAGGTTAAAAAGGAGTAAAATGTTTTGGAAGCTTTCCAAAGATTTTATTTTTCAAAGAATAGGGGTTTTTTTTCAGTTTTTTTTTTCATTTTCTTTGATAAGAGTATTTCTTTAATCATTTCAGACTGATTATAGTTATGGTAGCTTTTCAAACAAACCTGTCAATTGCTCTTTTTATTGAAAATCTCTTACATAACTCTTTAAACTCTACTCTAAAAGATGTAGAAATGCAGAAAGATAAAGAAAGCATATTCCTTTTTTTATAGCAAAGTGAATTTAACACAGAACAAAACAAATGCACAATTCCTAATCTCCCAGATTTTGGGGGGGGCGGTGTGTGTGAGAGATTTCTTCAAGGAAAGAAAAGTCTCTTTTTTGCAAGTGAGGTCAAGGAAGGAAACTAATCTAATCTGAACTGCAGTCCAGCAGTGTGATCACATGATATTGAAAATATAGCAAAGCTTCAGTTGACGTATCTTTGATACTGAGGGAGCTGGGTTGTTTTCTTGCAGACATTTCATTACCCAAACTAGTTAACATCATCAGTGCTAGAGTTACCTAGTTTGGGTAATGAAACATCTGCAAGAAAACAACCAAGCTCAGAGAACACCAAAGACCTCACATTTCAACCCTGAACTACAAATATTTCCTTTAAAGTTTCATTTTTATGGTCTAACTGTAAGGAAGGATTGTCCATCCAGGAATATCCTTTCAATTGAAGAGTATAGCAATACAAGTATTTATATTGTCTATATCACTTATTACCTTGATATAATAAATTACATTGACACATTGTTCACAAATTACACCAATCACAACAGAAACTTGGTCCACTGTATCCATTGCACCAGGATGTAATAAGAATAGTTTCAAAATTAGGTTTTTGTCGCCATAGAGATTGTTAAGTTCAATATATCTTGGGACATTTCAGCACTTCATGTCAGAAACTAGCTTCTCTTCTGAGGTCTTTAACATGGAGTTTGGACAACAACATCTTTATTTATTTATTTTTATCATTTGTGCATTAAGACTTTTTATTTTAAAAAGGCTTTTAGTTAAAGCAGACGTTGGGGGTTATTGCTGTTTTAATCTATGTTTTATTTGGTTTTAATGGTATTTTACTGTTTTTAAATGTTGTTAAATGTTTTTAAATGTTGTTAGCCTTGTGTTCCCTTTTGTTAGGGAAGAAAGGCAGGATATAAATCAAATAAATAAATTATGAAGAAACAAAACATGGATGCTTGTTCCAATATTTCTGGAATATGTATATGTAATATATATAGATATAGATGTTCCAGAAATATTGGAGCAAGCACCTGATAGATTAGGTCGGTAGGTAGGTAGGTAGGTCGGTAGGGAGGGCGGTAGGTAGGTAGATAGATAGATAGATAGA
>JANHJO010003801.1:62015-72439 GCA_032468235.1 Pseudoxyrhopus heterurus | reverse complement strand
CTCCAGTCTACAACACAGTCCTTTCAGCAGTTCCAAGAAGGCTCCACACCCATTTGCACCACTCAGGCGACCCCGAGGACATAGATAAACCTCCAGGTGACCTTAATGACTCGCTAAAAGAATGCAAATGACCAGCTGTCTGCAAGAAGTATATATGCTTCCAGTCCCCACCATCCAGTCAGAGCTAAAGAAGCTTCTTGGATGAGAAGTAAAATGTCTTCAAAGAAAAACCAGAAAGTCCAGTTGCCTCTTGAAAAAAGCACCTTTGGGTTTTTGAATCAACTATTAAAACCATTCCCTTTAATATATTATGGGCATTTTCTAAAATGAACAAGTGTCTGCTATGCAGTATTTGTAATAGCTTAAAGTCTTGGAAACCCTTTCAAAATCCTGTTTACCAAATATTGCATGTAATACTCAGTACAGATATTTTTAAATTTTTAGGAATACATGGAAATTCTCATAATCACTCATGGTTGGCACAGACTTTAGTCACTGTATATTCTAATTATCAACTACCCAGAGTTGTTGGGAGTCAGGTGGCATATAAACTTAAATCATTGCTTCCCAAACCTTGGTAAATTATTCAAAATTGTATAAAATGGCTTTGAGTGATGACACACAAATCCAATACACAATTGACTTGAAGTGTTTTAGCCACATTGGGTAAAAAGGACTGATTTGTGGTTATGGGTAATGGGAAAAAATGGGAACCACTGATTTACAATAAATCATTGTTGCTTTTGATGGCTACTTATACTCGTTTACTTAAAAGGTTCGGATGGCTTCCCATCTTAGAACACATGCCTGGACAGCTCACAATAAAAAAAATATAAAAATAAAACCCCAGCACTTCAATTAACTTCCTTGGATGTCTCCCACCAAACATGCGTCCATGTTGCCCAGTATCAGGAGAAAGAGTCAGCTCTTTATGGTTTTCTTTTGAGATAGATGAAGTCTACTTCACGGTTATGAGATTTCTAATATATCTTCACAAACTGGATTTGTGGTGTTTATATAGCCCTTGACTGTATTGTTTCTAAGAGCTGATCTTAAAATTTCCATAATATTAAGTACTATTGATACTTAATATTATTGAAGTGTTTATTCCAGGTTAATTAGGAAAATAGTTTTAAGTTACGGTGTTCAAAAGTTATAATAAAAACTTATATTTTGTTAAAATATCCTGTAAATTTTTCATCTACAAATACATTACATGCTTCATTCTTTAGAAGCTGCAGAAATTTTCATTTTAGTGCATCAAATTCATAGAAAACCAGTAAAAGGGGATGGTTGTACTAGTAATAGCCTGATATTTGAAAATGGAGTTAAGACTGGTAGACTTTCCTGAATAACCTTTCCTGTATAATCTAGACAAGCTGTAAAGACGCAACAAGGTATTTCTTAGCATTCTCACTGTCCTCCCAATCTTCCACCACTGGCCATACTGGGTTAAGGCCAAGCTCAAAACATTAGGTGTCCCACTAGGCAGCTGGCAAAATTAAACCCAGTTTCCAATACCAAGACAAATTATCCAACTTCTGTGTTGATTGTGTAATTAAAAGCTGTACTGTATTAAGATTTACACCTTTGCTTTCTATTGAAGAACTTGATGTATTAGTGGAAATAAAGCAATGCATTCATAACATGGCTTTGCATAAATTACTTTCTGTATTATGTATGCACTTAATCTATACCCTTCCAAGAAAAAAATGTGCAAAGCAAATTAGAATTTGAGGTTATTTTTTAAGAATTTGGCACAACAGCAATAAGCCATCTTTTAAAAAACAAAACAAAACATTGTAACTTGCATTCAGCTCTAAGAGCTTTAAGACCACATATTCTACATAGACAAATCCAATCCTAGATGTTACTCTACACTTGGGGTGTCAAACTCGTGGCATCATGGCGGTGTCACCTGACGTATCGCGACTTTCCCTTCGCTAAACTGGGAATGGCCAGCGTGTGGCGCATCCAGCCTGCAAATTTGACAACCTTATTCTACACACTTGCAGCAAATTATGACTCCTTGGGATATCCCTCAGGACACAACCCCACAATCTGCAATGCATAAACTGGCCTGTGTCTTACTTTTGGCCCAGCTGAAACAACTTGGGTGGAGGGATAAAAAATAATTCCATTTAAATCACTCTGTATGCAGATGTAAATGACAGCTAGTTTTATTATTATTTTAATGACTTAAAAACACATGATGGGCCAAGAGTCACAGATCAGGTGTACAACCACATCAATATTTATCAAGAATTACGATTAGAAAAGTGTCTCACAGATGGAGTCCAAAAATGACACTGGTATGGAAGATTTTACATCCATTTATTTCATCCCATGGCCATTTAAAGCATAATAGTCAATACATTTCTAACACTACAGAGAAATACCAGGGTGACCAGAGTATATATACAAGCAAAAAAAAAATTATGGATAGCTGAGTAAGAGTATGTATTCGGAATGGAATCCATTGAACCTCATTCAGCCCAGATTTTGTTTTTCAGGGAACAAGGTGCTAATGTGCCACTCGCTCATAAAATAAGTGTAATTGCTTCTAAAGCAAGTTACAGCTGAAAACAGAGGGAAGGCAAGTTAAATGTAACACTAAATTTCATCTATAAACCTAGGAACAATGCTTCTTTGAATCAATTTCCATCCTCCAATAACATTAATACTCCATTATTTGTTTTTACAAAAGCCTACTACTGTTTTATTAAGGCCTGTTTTGCCCTGAGCAGCAAGGTGGAGATTAGCCCAAATGTCTAAACAGTTAAAAGGCAAGCACCAAGTGACTTTTATAAACAAATATAGCAATTTTTGTTAATGTATAGTTGGGAGTAATATACAAAAAGTATTGCTCATTCATTTGGTAGAACAAACACTTTATTTTTTACTCTAGCCCAAACTTCCAGAAAAGGTTGTGTTCAAGTTAGGCACTGAAGTAATGTTGAAAATGGTTAAGAACTTGCATGTAAGATTGGACCTTTTGCTGTCTTGACACCTGAATTCTGGTGTCCCTGTTGGAAAACTCAGGTTCAGCCCCAAGACATTCCAAACAACCACAGCTAAAGTGTCAAGTCAACTCAAGCTAAGAAATAACTAATATACTAAGGCGATCCTTAAGGATTTGATTACATACATACCCATTCTAGCTGAAGTCAACTGGTGCAAACATGTTGTGAACACATTTGGTCTCTTAATCTAGTTTTTCCCCAGAACTATTAGCCAATCAGGTGTCCACACTGGCATGGCCAGTTTAAAATCCAATTCACACATCTATTTAGAAGGCCTTAAAGATCTTCTGTCTACAGATATAAGTTTTAATAGGGCCAGGAGGCCATGCAATCTATACTACAGAAATTGAGAGTAATGTTAAGGGGCAAACAAGTGCCTTTTTTATACAAATTTAAACAATACAAGTAATCAACTAAGCTACCAAGAGTATCCAGAAAAAGAAACACAGCCAAATTCTACATTTTATTCACATTTATTTTTTCGCTTTTAGTGTGCTCACAGAAAATTAGAACACCTTAAGCAGGAATTTAATAGCAATTTTGTAAGCAAAGTTACATTCCATCTCTAAGTCAAATTGGTCAAAGCTTCTCCAGTATTTACAAAAAAACATGATAGACATGATGCTACACAAAAACCATTGCATCTGAAATTGTTTTCTTTTTATTTTCAAAGACAACTGGAAAAAGAAAGCATTGTCTGCTGTCATCAAAAACATACCACAGTATAAACAGTAACCATTCCACTTATCACAGCTTGGTTGAGTTTAAAATAGTGTGTGGTTTTTTTTTTTTTTTAAAGGTCCAAGATTACTGCAATTTTACAAAAAAAAAAAAATGGGCAGGGTGGCAAAAAGTTGCAAACTTAATGTGCTTCTGGATATCAAGATTTGTTTTTATACAATAGTCACAGTTAAAAACACCCTGCTGGTAATACATAATTACACTTTATTAAGGTCATAAACCAGCAATAAACAATAAAGCCTATACAACTTGTATTTCTACTTAATCACTGACTGGTACAGCTAACATGAGATAAGTGAAAGTTCCTATGTTTAAATGAATTTCCTAAGACTATGATTTTTTTTTTAATCTGAGTATTGGATTTTTTTTCTTTCTTAATCAAGACTTGTAGTGTTGTAAACCTTATAGAACATCTGCCTCACAAAATACATTGTAATAACTTTCTTTTTTTAAAAAAAGACTAACCCCTTATTTCCTGTGGCACATTTTCTTGGCAAATTATCTGCACCACTAATTCCCCATTGTGACCCCTATCACTTCATTTGCTATCCCTTATTGACTCCTCCATCTCCTTCATATATGGGCATGTCCATAGACTGACGAAAGAAAAGAAAGTTTACATTTTGAATAAAGATGCGAAGTATGCAATAAACATTAATACTGATGTAAAAAAAAAAAGGAGGAACAAGGCAAAGGGAGGCATTTAGTCTCTCCTTTACCGAGTTGGAATGGTGGTAACAGAATGATTTGAGATGGGATCTGTGGGTAGAGACAAGAGAGAGAAGGGGGGTGGGGGGGCGAGAGAGAGAGAGAGAGAGAGAAAAGAGAGACATCTTTTAAATCAATCCCTGGTTGTAGACAAGTTCTCCAAAACCAGTACCTGGCACCACTCCAAACAAACAAACAGGGGGGAAGAAAAGTTCAATCATCTCAAAATTGCCATTCTTTTCATTGCCTTGTTTTACTCCGCTGACTCGGTGGGTGGAGCTTCTGGACTAGACTCGGAGGCAGCTTCCTGTGAAGGAGCTGCTGCCGCCGCCGCTGGCTCCTCTGCTTTGGCTGCCTCTGGCTCAGTTGAGGTGGCTTCGGTGGTAGCACTTGGAACCTGAGCCGCTGGCGCCTCTTCTGGTTTCTCCTCTGGCTTCTGTTCTTCAGGAGCCTTGGCCTCTTCTCCTGCAGGCTTCTCTGGGGCAGTCTCTTCCAACTGAGCTTCCTGGGAACCCCCGGTCTCCTCTTTGGCATCCTCTGTGCTGCTACCAGCGGCCGGGGCTGAAGGCGACACCTCCTGGGAAGCCTTGGCCTCCTCGTTGCCCGCAGGCTCCGCGTCGGCCGCCGCCGCCGTGTCAGCTTTTCCCCCTTCCGAAGCAGCCGCAGCGTCGTTCTCTGCTCCTTCCCCAGACTCCTTTTTATTCTTTTTAAAAGAAAAGCCACTTAGCTTAAAAGACTTCTTGAAGGAAAAGCGCTTCTTTTTTTTTTTCGGGGTCTCATTACTGGAAGACGGGGTTGCTCCCTCCTCGGTCTTGGAGGAGGTCTCCCCTTCCACAGGCGAGGCGGGCTCTGTGCTCTCCGCTTCGGCGGTCTCCTTTTCAGAGGCAGCCTCGGATGGGCTCTGCTCTTCCTTGACCGACTCCTCCGCTGGCGCACTGCCATTTGCTTGGACTTCCTCCTTGACAGCCTCTGCAGCTGCTGGGGAGGCATCGCCATTCACCTTCACGTGGCCGTTCTCCTGGAAGAGGAAAATGACTGTATTATTGGAGAGCACGCTCTCTTAAGTCCCAATGCAAGGCAGCCTCTGGTTGGAGACTTCATCTCCCAGCAGCTCCGGGAGAAGCCCAATGGGGAAATTCTGGGAGGTGAAGTCCAATCCAGAAGGCACCAAGGGGGGGGGGGATAACTTGGGTCTTGAAGCCCTGTCCACAGCAGCCTCACTTTGGTCTAGTGGTTAAAGCACCAGGCTTAAAAAAAAAACTAGAGATTGTGAGTTCTAGTCCTGCCTTGGGCGGAAAGCCAGCTGGGCGACTTTGGGCCAGTCTCTGTTTCTCCGCCCTAGGAAAAAATCAATGGTAAACCACTTTCAAAAAGAAAAAAGCCAAGAAAACTGCAGGGACTTGTCCCTAGGATTCAAGATTGACTTGAAGGCACCCAAAGAACGAAACAAAACAAAAAACAAATAAAAGCCATCCAAGGATTACAAGCTGTTAAAGAGAGGCAGAGCGAGATCACAAATTGGTGGTCTGTGGCAGCACGTTGCCCCAGACTTTCCCGCGGCTTTCTTGGGGAGGAAAAGCGCGTGACGTGTCGCCAAAGGCTGCGAAGAAGGGAGAACACGCCATCCAGAGTCGAGCCAAGCCCCGCCCCCCACGCCTTTCCTCCAGCTCCTCTCTCAAGGGGCGCTACGCGGCGAGAAGCCCGCGTCATCAGTCTCTCTCCAGACACATCGCCCGGCCCCCTTTCCGCGCTTCCCTTTCTCTTTCTCCCTCGACAGACCCAAGCCGCTACCAAGCGAGCGTCGGCCTCTAGAGGGCACTGTGGCTCCGTCTTGCACTCCTCGAGGCCGACAGTGGGACAGCCCAGGGAACAACGGTGAGGGAGGAGCGAGCTCGGCCAGAACCGGCTCCAGTGAGCGAACAAAGCTCCCCGTCCGCTTCTACTCAAGCCCGCTTTCTTTTCTCTCCTATCGCCTTCCTCAGTTCCAAAGCAGAAAATGGGCAGCCCTTCTTTTTCCGCCTCGGTTTAATCGAGGCAAGAGGCGCTGCCAACCACTCACCAGATCACATCTGTTGCTCGCTCTGGCTCTGGGCTTGAACGTCCCTCAAAGGTTTCTTTCTGGAGCAACTACAGGGTGGGATATCGCGGGCCAAGCTGGCACCGGCCGACAGCACCGGTGGGACGAGTCACACTACTAGAAGGAGCACAAAGCGCCTGGATACGGGGCGGATTACAACACCCTCGTAAGACCCACCGCCATCCCAGGTTCAAGCCGCGGCGAAGGACCCACGCGGGCCAGTTCCCCAGGAAGTGTGCCAATTTACGCTTCACACACGCAACGCCTCCCCGCATTCTCACCCTAAAGTCGCCGAATTTTAGAAGAGCATCTGCGTTAAGCGGGCCACAACGAAAGGGAATATAGAACAGGCACAAGAGCCCAACCTGTAAGCTATGAGCAAAGCCAGCCAAGCAAGATGGAGAAGGACAATTTACGCACGACAGCCCCTTCCTCTATAACGCGGACAACTCTCCAGCGCCCCTAATCTCAAGCTTGCTTTCAGGTATCTCCGGCAGTTCTATCACCATCAAATAGATTTCCCTTAAGGCGCCAAAGGCGGGGATGGGGATGGGGGGAAACAGCCTGTTAAAGTAGAGGAAACCGCGGGAGAGCACATTCAATCCGACCACCAAAGCATATACAAGCCAAAAAAAAAAAAAAAGGATGGTGGTAAATTAGCCTTCCTGCGGAGAGCAGCTAGGAAGAAGGCACCATACAGCAGGCAAGCATCTCGCATTGTCCCCCCCGCTTACCACTGCATTACACATGCAACCGGTTCAAAAAATAAAATCCCACATAAACACGGTGCCATAAACAGCCACTATTCGTTTTTAAAGAGAGAGTTGTGATCGGTTGAAAAGCCATTCGCCCCCCTCCCGGAAAAAGAAAGGGGGAAGCAGAATAAACATTGCAGTCAGCCCAGAAACCACTAACAATCCATTAGCCGCTCCTCTTCTTACCTGTCCGTTCGCCTTGGAAGGAGATGCAGCTACCGCTTCTCCGGGTTTTTCAGCAACAGTAGTTTCGCCTTTTGCAGCGTTCTTAGAGAACTGGGCGCCCATGCTGGTTTATTCAACAAAGAAACTCGGCAGATCCAAAAGAAGGCAAACAAAGAACAGTAGGTTCGTTCGTATAAAATGCTGGGCGACCAGCAGCCTGAAGAGCAGCGATATACACACACGCGCGCGCGCACACTCACACACCAGTGGGGGAGGAGGGGGGGAAAAAGAGAAGAGAGCCGAATATGTTTAAATATATGCACTCCTTTTTTTAATAAAGCTGGAGAGGTCAAAAAAAGACAGCAGCAGAGGAAGAAAGGGGGATAAAAAAGGCAGGAAAATAGTCGAGCAAAAATATCAGAAGCCCAAGTTTAGTACAAAAAAAAAGGAGAAGTAATAAAAAAAAAATCCCAGATTTGTAGCCGTACTGTAGACAAGGGGAAAATGGAGAAATCTCCCTGGTCGCTAATAAGATGCAGAGTCCAACGCCCAAGTGCACAGATGAATGGGCTTCCCAAGCACTGACGGCAGCCCCCACCCGCCGTCCACCAATCAACGCGCCGCCAGACAAAAGAGAGGGCGGGGCCTCCAATTGGAGCGAACAATGGAGCTGCGATTGCAATAATTTGAATTCGGCCTTGGACTGATAATTAATGCTCCGAAGAACATAAATAAATTAGTGGCATTAAGACTTGTGCTCTGATTTCTTACTAAAAAGAAAAATCGAAAGATGCACGGTGTTTACTGCCCTCTGCCAAATGCTCCGTAAAAAAAAAATAAAAGGGGGGGGGAGAGATTTTGACTTGCAGGGTTGGTAGCCTCTGTTTGCTGTCTTGAGTCTCTCCCCCTCCCCACCCCTGTTAAGTTAGAGACAATGGTTTGACTTGTGTGCGTTTGTGATTTCATTTTCTCGCCCCCGCTGCCGCCCCCTCTATTCCTCCTCCTGCCCACTCCAGCTTCTTCAAAAAAAAAAAAATCAACAGATAGGGAGGGTTGTTCCTTCCCCCCCCCCTTTAATTGGTTGCAATTGTTCAATTCTCCCAATTTGGAAGGTATTTAAACCACGTAGATCGAATTTCGCTCAGGGAGATCGTGAGTTGAAAATTATGAGGTCTGTAGGCCAGATGTGAAAAATGCTTAAAGCAGCTGCCGCTGTTACCTTGGCGGTAGAACGCTTAATCCCTTCCCCCAACAATACGGAGTGGGGAGAAAAATGTGAGGAGCCTACAGCTCTAATTAAATTTCGCTGCCTGATTAGTTCTGATTTCAATCTTTTTTGGAAACTGCCGAGAATTTGAAACCTTTTTTTTTTTTTAAACGAGGAAGCTAGTACCGTAGGAATGTCGGTTTCTCCTTGGGTGCCTAAATAGCATCCACGTGTAAACTGAAAAAAGACTTCCAACTCGACGGAGCTCAAATCTAAATCGTTTGAGATGTTGCTTGTCGGAGCCATGATGGTTTGTATTGTATGACAATTCCAAGATTCAGGATTTCGAAAGAAAGGGAGGGGGAGCTCGTCTTAAGAGCAAGAAGCAGCCGGATCCTATCAAGAGTTTCTCATTTCCCCACAACCCCATCCACGCCAGTGCGAGCAGATGCGCTTAACTGCTTAATCCTTGCTGAGTTGCTGCTTCTATCCCTGGGGTTTAAATCACTACAGTGGAGCCATAGGAAATGTCGGGGGGAAAAAAATATCTCGCTTCGTTGCTTGCAAAGCACATACCAAGGGGGTCGAGCGAATTACATATATTCCCCCGGAAACGTTAAGAAGCCGGTGGGCTGTTTGGGTAGGAAAAAAAAGGTGAAGAATTCAAGATTAATGGCATGTACTTTTTCTCTCTTCTTCTCCCCCCCTCCCGTTTCATTGTGTGATGAGTGCAGATTTATGCATTTGCCGCTATTCAGACCCCTGCCAACGTTCTAGTATTTTTAGCAAGATGGCACTCCGTCAAGGAATATTTCATTTCTAGCGGGCAAAATTCACGACAAGGCATTTGTGTGTGTGGCTTTTTTTTTTTTTTTTTACATCAAACTCCTCCTTCCTTCCTCATTGCCATTTCTCCCCCCGCGGTATTCTTTCAGATACAATTTCTTTCTCCAGTTTAATCTACTCCTGGAATATGGATCTCCGGATGGAAAGCCATTCGTGCAAAACGCGTTTCTCGTATTCTCATCTTCATCCTCCCCCCACCTCTCTTTTTAGAAAGGGGAGGGAACACGCTTGTTTCAATTCGATGAATTATTCACTTTCTATATTTCCCTAAAGCTGCTTTTTTTTTTTTTGGCAGACATGCATAGTGCCAACAAGCATGTCTTATCGTCCTTTAGGGAACCCGGGCAGGCAGTGGGAAGAGCTATACTGGGAGAAAACCCGACCCCTTTTGTGAACATGTGGCACTCCCGAACCGAAACGTAATCTGGATAAATCCATTAACATCCAGGCGCTTGTAAAATGCACTTTGGAGCCTGTTGATTTTCTTCACTGGGGAGGATGGGAACCCAAAAAGCTGCGGTTACGTTCCATCTGCATTATCTGGTCTCTCTTGGTTCGAATTGCTGCGAATTCTGTCTAGAAGGCGGCGAGTGGCTTCTCTTCCAGCATCTGCATCAAAAGGGGTGGAGAGGACAAACCGAGCTAGTCTGGGTTGTGGGTTTTTTTCCCCCTTCCTTCCTTCCCTCCCTTCCTTTTCTTTCTCTTAGTCTCATTTGAGAAGCTCGGCTCCTTTATTGCTTCTTTGTTACCGGCTGCATTGCTTTTTCAGGGTGCCTATTTACACGGTATCGGCTAGTTTCCTAGGTGACGGCCGGGGAAGATTCGCAAGGGAGGAGGGGCTCGCGTGAGCCAGGCGCTAGAGGAGAAGGCTTGCTGAAAAGCCCAACAGATGGACCCTTAAA
>JANHJO010003801.1:5637-19299 GCA_032468235.1 Pseudoxyrhopus heterurus | reverse complement strand
ACATGCGCAGTAGGGAAAGCAGGGGGAAGACTGGTTTCTGCACATGCTCAGTAGAGATTTGTGTTTGAAGAGGTGTGAGGTTGTCCTGTTTGAGACCCTTTTTCAGGGTGAAAGAAGGGTGAATCTGGTTCCTGACCTGCCCAGTGTTCGTCTCCGGAGTGCAAGGAAATTGTGTGGGAAATTTGGGCAGATTGGTGGAGGCAGGAAAAAACATATTCAGGACATACATACAAACATACATACGCACATTTCTCTTATATATATAGATTAGTTATAGTGATTGCTGTGTCTTCAGTTTTACATTCTTGAACATGTTTTGAACTGCCCTAATTTTACAAGCTGGAGCAAGAGGTTATGTCAGGAGCATTAATATGTTTGGGAAGAGCCAGTTTCAATATATACCAGAATACAAAAATATTTGATTGCCACCTCAAAAATGCAACTAGTTAGAGTAAAAATCATTATTTCTGTAACATGAAGAAAGCAAAAAAAACAACAACTTTTTTTGAAATTGGTTCATTAGGGTGCAGTATTACAGCTTTGAGTGAAATGTTTGATGCTGGGTGCTTTCATTGTTGGTAGGAAACAAGAAGGATTTCCTAAGCCAACCCATATTTATAAATATGCAGACATTAAATACATCAGAGACATCACTTATTTGCTACTCAAATAAAACATAGACTGGTTGAAGTTTAGAGAAATTATTACAGAAGCCTGGAAGTTTGGGTAATCAGAGATGTTTCAGAAGGATAGACAAATGTGTAACAGAAAAAGACAGCAGTATCTTTTCCCTTTTCCATTTCCATCAGTAAAATAAAATCTTGGAAATACTACCAAGAAAAATGGAAAGAAATCCTAAAGAAATTTCAGAATATCACAAGCAATTAATAAATAAAGGAAAACCAGGGACCTCATTTGCAAAGGAAGAAAACCTTTGAGAAAGAGATTTGTAGCCTAGCACTGGTAGAAAATGAGTCACAATCCATGTGTGTTTATATCCAGAACTCCCAGTTGCTTTACATTCATAATATTGGGATTAGTCTTATTCTAATCCTTTTGGAACGATCTGTGTGTGTGTGTGGGGGGGGGGCTTTCCCTACTGACACACACCCATCATTGAGTCAGCAAAATACTATTCTGGCATGAAAGTCGCTGCTGCTGAACTTTATCTTACCTCCTATGGCATCTGGTCTGACTCACTGCTGAACGGTACTGCCCTGATTTTATATATGAAACAGATAATAAGCAAACTGATAGATGCTTCCTGTGATTTAGCTGTTGTTCTTCTGCACATCACCAACCAGTGGTAAAACATGTGCTGAAGCAAGAATTAGAAGGATTTAGCTTCAGGGCTCTGCCTGTCATCTCTATATTCCTTTGTATAGTCTCCCATTTTGCCGTAAAACAAACTTAGGTGAGAAACACTGATCAGTTTGATGCTGTTGCATAATTTTGATAGTCCATAGGTTCTGTTTACTAGGCACCAATTGCTTCCACCCTTCCAGGAAAGATGAGGATGACACAACTGCGTGTCATTTTGTACTAATATGGATAGGTATGTGTTGGGGAAGGGAAGGATTTGGGGAATGCAAAGGGAAACCCCTGTGCTTAAAAAAACTGAGTTCTAGTCTTCTTGTGCCAAATAATAGACAAAGTTAGCAAGGCACTGGAAGGAGTGGAAGGGAAGGAGGTATGCCCCCTTCAGCCTAAGATTGCACCTCTCTGATGCCTTCTATCAGTAATCTCATTACACTATCTCTAATAAAATGGTGAAGTTTAATGGATTCTTCATATCTTGCAGCTGATGTCAGACACTACTCATTTAAGATATGGATGAGGATGTGAAAGAACAGAAAAGGATACCAGAGTTGGAAGGGACCTTGGAGGTGTTCTAATCCGACCCCCTGTTCAAGCAGGAGATCCTAACGTTGAAAATCTGTCTCTCTTTTGTGCTTGAACAAAATGAAGACAATGTCAAGAGGACCCAGGAATAAAAAAAGCTGTTTGTTAGGGCATGTGGTTAGATACAAGTAGGAAAAGGCCCTTTGTATGGAAATCTGACATTTCAGAATTTGAAAAGCCAAGGAACAGTCTTCTCATGAACTGGATTTTTCCTTGTACATGTTTCTCTTCAGCATAGTTCCTTTCTTTCTCCAAAGTAAAAATTCCCTTGCTGTCTATAAGTTGACTGTAAGGACAAAACAAAGGATGAGGAAAGTTGAGAGGACAAAAGGTAATGGCTGAACATGAACAAAAACAGCCTAAGGAAGTTCTGTAAGATAAATTGAGACTTTGTTATGGCTAGGAATCACTGGGGCTGGGGAGCAGCTTAAGGAAAGCCATTGCAGCAAAGGTAGAGTTTGAATGAAGGAAAAGATTCTTAGCATCCTTTATCTTTTTAAAGAAATGACATTGCCTAATGCCCTAATCCTTCCTTGACCCTGGGACACATGAATTGCGCCTGACTCCTGTAATACCAACTGATAGCCAGTTGCTTCTGCTTCCTAATCTGTGACTTTGTGACTCATCAATCTGAGGTTTTATTTGGTATATTTCTTGTTTGTGAATATTGATTCTATATTGTTGAATCTTAGAAGGATTAAGAAAATGCTTTGTTACCTTATCTTATTTGTCATTTCCTGGGTTACCACACCCAGTGCATGAATTCTGAACAACAATGTCTAAAAAGAAGGGAGCGGTGCAGCCAAACCAGATAACATCTGTTGGGTTTCATTAGGTGAAATGGGATTTATTTTTCTCTTCTATTCATGCCATTTTGGTTTGCAGTCTCCAAAACTGGAAAAGTTAGAACCAAGTTTCTGTGGGTCAATATAGTTACACAGGAGTCCCATTATGCTATATTGGAGAACAATATTCTCTGATCTAGTCTTATTGGTTTAAGAATAATTAAATATGTGTATAAATTACTTCTGTTATGAGAATTGGAAGAAATATGCTAAACTTTGTCTGGAACTTATAACAATCTCTCCACATTCATTGAATTACTAAACTTAATTAGTAAAATATCTGAATAATAATAAACACATGTGGATAATTGCTGAGGCAATACCAGAGGATAGGAAATTCAAGAAGATCACAAAGTATTAAGATTCAAACATCAAAATTAAAAGAGTGTGGCATAAATCAGCCAAAGTGGCCTCAGTGGTTATTGGCACACTTGGTGTCATACCAAAAACTTTTTGACAGCACTCCACAATTCTCCACATCAATAAAATTTCCATCTATCAATTGCAAAAGGCCACACTGTTTGGATTTGAACATATAATATGCCAATTCATTATGACATCCTAAGTTCTTGGAAAGAATTTGATGTGTATGAAGGCCAACACCAGCTAAACTGTCTATTGTTATTTCACATTGTTGTGAACAGATAATACATTTTTAAAAAAATGGAGTTAAAAAGATGGATGAGCCCAAAGCCACTAACAATTGCAATTACAAATTGGAATCTGTTGCCATTGGTGTCAAAACAATGAAAGATGTTCATCTTTGTAGCAAGAGATTATCGTTAGTGGTAGTATATATACAGAAATGTGAAATCACAAAAAGCCAAGAACTGGCAGCTGTGATTTCACACTTTATTTTTATACATGTTTTATTTTTATATAATATTAATAATTTGGCATTGACAAAAATCACTCCCAATTATAAAAGACAGCTTTACTTGGAACAACTTACAATTTGTGATGATATTTTTAATACCATCAAGCAACAAGATCTGCTAACAGTATATCAGGTCCCCAGGGAAGGACTCGATAGGTAGATAAAAATACCAAAATCAACCTAAACATCTGCCTGGCTGTGTGATGCAGAGTTTGGGATCTTGCCATATATTTTGCTGGTTTATTGGGATTGTGCTGAACTTTTTCATTGGCACTATTCAAACCTTTCAAAATCCACAGAGAGAAGATAAATTATAAACATTTTGATAAGTAAACAATAAAAGAGACTCTAGCAAAGTTTACTAAGGCAATTGACTTTTTACAGCCAGGATCCTTAAATGGTGTTCAGAAGAACCAGCATCCATACAGAAACTTTTCTTGATACCTGGACAAACACCTTCCCCATTTTACTTTTTAAACGTCTAGGTAATTTATTTTCATTTTTATACGTAGTGAAAACTGAATGAGGGATTCTGCAGAGCTCAGCACTAGTCTATGTATTTGAAAAAAAAATGCTTTGAATAGCAGAGTCATCCATCTGGGGGAGGTACAAAAAATAAAGATGGCTGTTGGAATTCTTGTTTGAAAACGGTGTTAAGCCAATTTTAGACTTCCACAAGCTTTTGTCTCAACATGAGCAGTAACCAGGCATTGGCAGTAAAATTGGAAAATTAGGTCTAGCTGCATATACGTAACCCTAGGATCACAGGTTGCTTGCTTCCTTTCACAGCAAAAGCATCATGTCAGGTACAAATGTTATTCTTTGAATGTAAGCTTTTAGCTTCTGTGCTTCATGATATGAGTTTATCACTCTCACTAGAAAGTCAGGAAATACAAGTTTACTGGAGCCTTTATTAAGTTGTGTTGTTCATTCACTGAGCTGGTTTACGGAACACAAGGTATGCAGATATAATTTATAGGATTTAGTAAATATGAATGTTATAAGCAGGCTGAATTCAATATAGGTATTGAATTCAATACAGCTGGACAAGAACATCTGGGATTGAACATTTACAGGCACGCACTGCTGTGATTATGGGAATAGGCCCTCAACGGGACTCATAGTTTAAGCATAGCTTAATATACAGTCTATACATTTGATACATGCTCTGTTTCCTTCCAGCTGGAATGAACTTACTTGACAGTCTAAATCAAAATCTCATAACTGAGCTTGTCATTGTGCTGTTTGGGGTTGTTTCCCAAGGTTATTTTAGCACATGTGCGAATAGGCATTTTTTTAATCCCTTGAGAGCCTGGACATAGTAATCCATAAAGAGGGTGGGGGTAGGGGATGTGTGTGGGGGGGGAAAGGATCCTGTGTTAACTTGGTATCTTCCCAAACTGTGACTCCACTTCGGATTGCTTCTTAAGCATATCTAGCAGCTGGGCAATAACTGTGTTTTAGACATAAAGCATAGGCTTGTCCCTGTAGGATGGGTTAAGGCTGATGGTGAAGAGTGAAGATGTTTGGATCTCTGCTCCTTCAGCTGTCTATGGGGCCTCTACATGAAGGCAGCTGAACAGCTGGATTTCCAAAGAAAGATATATGGATTGGCTCCTCTCCAGCTGGTTGCAAAGCCACTAGTGCATGTTCCTCAACATAGCTTTGCAGCACCTGCTTAAGAAACCAACTCAGCTTTTCCTTTCTCTCTCACATTAGGCATTTTTAATTCTGCTGACAGAAAAACTGGGATCATCAGTCAATTTCTCTACTAGCTTGCTGAGATGATTCCAATTTTGGACACGATTTCTCTGAATTTAAGTTGCTATATCCTTTGGGAAGAACACGCAAAGTGTCCACATAAATACTGTCTATAAAGGAAGGCAGCCAGATGTAATGATGGCTTACACTCTTAGATTTAGATTCACTCCTACTTCCCCTTAGCAAACCTGCCCTTGGTAATTTCGTCTGTTCCCATCTCAGGCAAATAGAGATGGGAGGCACAGCACAGATGTGAGACCATTAATGGAATAAATGCCATTGATCATGAGGTACTGTATCTTTGATGCCTCACCTGCCTTGGGTTTTTGCTGCATCTGCAAGGGAATTTAAAGTAGCATTCCAATCCTCTGACCTGCCCACTAACAGCTGTCACTAAAGCTCAAACCAATTCACCAGAGAAACATTTTCACATTTTCCCCACCCAAATATGAAATTTGTCTTCCAGACACATTCCAGTAATCAAAAATCAAGGCAGATAACACGTTTACCATAAGATATTGAGGCATCCGTGGAATTTAGCAGGATTAGACACTTAGGGGTGCTTAACCAACATTTGTCTTTGAAATTTAATTTTTCTTTGGGAGATTTTACACTGGGTTAAATTCAGAGTCATTATGCATTCTTTGGTTGGATAATGTAAAAGATGATTCAACCAAAATTAATCTTTCTTTCCTGTGAGAAGTGATTTAATGTGTGTTGAACTTTTCCTGATATCAATGGGCCGCAGAAATGGTGCATTTTCATTAATTCATGTAGAAAAGGTTCTGATTCTTCGACTTGGGTAACTGGTGTATCAAACTGATTCTGATTCCTATCCAGAGCAGCTGTAGTCAGAAGAAGTCGCCATTATAAGAAGAGTCATGCTGGAATAGGTTGATGGTCTTGTAGGACTGTACAGTTGCCTGAAATCTACACCTCCAAGATACTTGGCTTGATTAAGATTCCAAGGTGGCTCAGAGTGGAAGAGGTGTAGGATGAAATATTCTGGCTATAGAGCTTTCTGACTAAATGCCTCAATAGCTCAAGAGGCTTTCAATCAATCAATCAGTCAATCAATCAATCTGCTTCAAGCTTGCATAAAAAGAATATACCAGGCAGAAGGCAAGATAAAGGCAGAATGGGGTAGTTTTGAGACTCATAGTTTTATCCTTCAATCACATAATATCTTTGCTCAAATCAGTGCTTTTAAGATGAAGGGATGGAAAAATAGCTGAGTAATGCTCATATGCGAGAATAGTTTATAGATGCTATAAGACACAGGTATCAAACTCGCCATGTCATGTTGCCATCATGTGATGTTTTGATATATTTTTCCCATTTGAGGAGCTGGGTTGGGTGTGGCCTTCACATGACACATCTGGCCTATGGGTCACCAGTTTGACACCACTGCTATAAGAGCAGTGCTCAACAATTCCACCAGCTTTCTTCAAAGAAAGGAATAGTGAGATAGATCATAGATTGAATGGATGCCACCATATATAGATATCCTGAATATCTTCAAACAACAGCAAGTAGCCTTCTCTGGCCATACAGTAATCCATGGCTTATGATCATTTGTTTAATGACCAAAGTTACAACAGCACTAAAAAAATGACTTAGAGCTGTATGTCTTTAAACATACAATTGTCGCAAATTCCTTTGATCATATGATCAAAATTGGGCACTTGGCTACCAGCATGTATTTAGAATGATAGCAACATGCCAAGGTCATGTGATTGCGATTTATGATCTTCCCAGGGGTTTCCAACAAGCAAGTCAAAGAAGAAACCTGAATTTGTTTAACTACCACATGACTTGCTTATCAACCACATTTCCATATTGGAAGCACCAAAGTGCTTTCGTGGTGAAAAGATTTGTTGGTGACATCACCGGTGCTTAGAGGATGCCCAGTCGGGGGCTCCTTTTATGTACCTGTGAAGGTGCACTTTGAAGTAATATCCATTTATCTACCCATGATTGCCTGCTTTTAAACTGCTGGGTTGTCAAGAGCTGGAGCTTGTGACAGGAACTCATCCCGCCCCATAGCAGCAACGGGTCTCGAACACAAGCCTGCCGATCATCAGCCAGGGATTCTAACCTCATGAGTTACTGTGCTCTGTTTGATTTCCTTATCAGCCACAGGAAAAAAAAGATTGTAAAATTGATCACTTAATGATCACATCACTTAACAACAGTCCCAATTGTGGTCATAAGTTAAAGACTATCTGTATTACCTGCTTTATGACATTCAATATTGGACCTGCCTGCTTTTCAGTAAAAGGAAAAAATTCCTTGAGTCAGTTTGCCCCTGGTAACAATATAAATTTCCTTTTCTGGGACTTTTCTTCCCTTGGATTGCCTAGCCTAGATTACAGCCCTGAATAGCCTCTATTCCAATATAAATCAAGCACAATCTTATTTAGTTTTGAAGCTCACACTAAAGTTGGCTAGGCCCTACTACATGATAAGACCTAGTTTGCAGT
Organism: Pseudoxyrhopus heterurus; assembly: GCA_032468235.1. NCBI lineage: Eukaryota > Metazoa > Chordata > Lepidosauria > Squamata > Pseudoxyrhopus > Pseudoxyrhopus heterurus. The sequence goes on along the minus strand of JANHJO010003801.1, from coordinate 11,431 downwards.
GCATGAAGTTAATACTTTTATGCAGCATGATTCTTTTGCTCTAAGCTATGGATTTAACTTTGACTTCATATTTCTCTGCTGTCAAATCATCTCTCCCCGGTGAGTTACCTCGTGCGATAGAATTGTATGAAACTATTATCATATTGGTGGTTTTATTTCTGAACTTTTCCTTGAGATCAATACTTTGGACTTCATATCTTTTTTTCCAGTCATCACATTGTATTGAAAGTTCCATCGTACTGAGAGTGCTACATTCTTAGACAGGTCACTGGGCATTACGGATAGCCATTCTCAGTTTGGATGCATTAGTGCTACATGAAGGAGTACCACTGAATCTTGAAGTTGCATGCTGGAACTCCCTATTACTTTTAGTACAATCATTAAGAAGATTGTACATTGAAGATAGTATTCATTCTCTGTTACAAGCTAGATAAAATGTTTAAATGCAGAAGCCCTGGAAAAGACAGTTTAGGTCTTCAGTTCCCATCTTTTATTCCCATTAACATGGTTGATGGAAAAGGGCTGTGGGAGCTGAGGTTGCCTATCTTTATGCTGTAGCTTGTTGATTCTAATTTATTCAAATAGATGATGGTTGTCTTTGTATACCATAATGATACATTATGGTTAGTTAAAAGCAAGAAGGGGATGTTTCCCATCTCCCCTTGTAATTATGCTGAAAAAGAAGACAGGAGGGAAATGCAATGTGAGCCTGAGGCTCAGGCATGGAGTGGTAAACTCTACTTTCACGTTTCTTCCAAACAGTCCATTGACACAATCTTTGGCAGAGTGAAACTAACTTGTAGGCACTGAACAGAATGATGTTTTTGACTTTATTTCAATCTGCAAACCAATAGGATTGTAAGGAAACCTCTAGAATTGTGGTTCAACCATAGAAAACAAATCTCTTGACTGGATATACTACTCTGCACCTTCAAAATAATGTCCATAATGCTTAATGTCCTGTTGAAAAGTGCAGCTTTTGGGAATGATTGTAGCTCACATACCATAAATGTGAAAAGACTTCAATAAAGATGAGAAATGCTCATATACAAAACCCTGGAAAGGCACTGTAGGCTAGAAAAAGCATTGTGTGGTTTTTCACAGGGACAGAGAAGCAGTCCATTCTCAAATATACATATGACCAGACCCTGGTATTGCAACAGAATCACCTGTTGAACTTTATGGAGATTCTCAATCATCCAGGTCATGATTGCCCCAAAGGCACTTTTCAAAAGGCAGCTGGACTTTCTTGTTTTTCCCCCCCTTGAAAACCTTTCACTTCTCAGCCCAAAAGCTTTTATAGTTCTGAAATTTTCAAGGAAAACAATCAAGAAGTCCGGTTGCCTTTTGAAAAGCACCTTTAGGACCTTGTGAACTAAATAACTTGTCTGCTTCATCATACCCAAGAAAAACAGCAATTTGCATTGTTTCTTAGGGGCTTAAAATATAATTGGCATTTTCATGAACACTGATTTGGCCATTTTTTTGTATCAGGAGAAAGAAGAGCATGTACTAAAGGAGCAAAGTGTGTGTAAAGGGAAACAAGGATAGGTAGTCAGCTGCACTGACCATTCTTTTAACCGTAAATGTGGGTATGTATAAGCTGCCTAGGATGCAGTACTGGTGATTGGGTAAAACTTCAGAGCCAATCAGTTCTGTCACTCAAGCATCCTTTAGTCCACCTACTGTATGTTGTTCATTAAAATCAGCAACAATGAGAGGAGAGATATTTTTAGCAGCGGCAGCCAAAAAGAACAGTATCAGTCTTTTTTTCAGTCAAGTTAATTATTTCCACCCAATTTTTACTTTGATCATGTTTTAATGAGCTGTTATGTCTAATAGATTATTTTTTAATGGTGTGGATCATTCCCTAACCTCCGGTTTATAGAATTTCAGAATTTTAAATGTTTCTTAGCTCCATAGCTTTTTATGTGCAATGGCATTCATGTTACTCAATGGGTGGATTAGAAAAATATGATTCAAAGCCAGTTTTTTACGGATGGTATGGGTCTCTGGCCTTGACAGGAGGCTGGACTAGAAGACCTCTGAGGTCCCTTCCAGCCCTATGACTCTATGTTCTATTGCTCATTGTTGTTGTTTTTTTGAAAATGAAACAATCACTCCAGAAAAATTAATCTATAACAAACAAGTTAAATTCTCTTTGGATGTTTTATTTCAGATAGTTCACATGCTCTAAGAAGCTACATTTGACAAGTGGTATAACATCAAAGAAAATGGTGTCCATGACAAATTTGCCAATGGTTATTAGCAGCACTAAAATAGATGAGGATAGAGTGAATTGACTTGCGCCCTAGAAAGGTCATGGAGATAGACTACAACAAAGTAGAAATTTGAACTGTAAAACCTTAGATCTTCATGCAAAATACTGTCAAAATTTTACATGGGAATAATCTACAAGTTGAATACATATTTTGTTTCAGAATATGCATAGTATATTGATGACACATCCCAGAAAACTTCTTATGACAACTCTAGCAATTTCATATACATTAATATTTTGTCTTGAGCACCACATCACATAGCTGCCACAGTCAAGAGGCACAATAATCTCTTCAAGACCATCTCTGCCAGTAGAAAAAGAACCACTGTAACATCTGAAGGTGATCCATAAGGATACAGCAATATTATCAAAAGTCACTGTGAGAACAATTAATATAATATGTAGTATCACATTATATATATCATGGGCATGTTGGGTTCTTCTTTGCTGACTTTATTCAAAAAGTTGTTAGATAGGCAATTGTCAGGGATGCTTTGTGGGTTCCTACACTGAGTAAAAGTTGGATTTGGTGTCCTTCATGACTCTGCCTCACTCTACATTTCTAGGATTTTCTTTCTGTCTTATATACACTCTTAAAAAGCACTCTCACTTATTATGATCAGCACTTTTTCAAACACAACTCATTCTGCTTCCACCAAAGAGTGTTCTAAGTGTTATCTATAATGACAATTAATCTCCATATACCTTGTTGTGTGTTATAAATAAGCAAGTGAAAATGAAACCTGAGCTGAAATATAGAGGAAGGTCCTTAGCTGAAAAGCTTATATCATCTGTTGGCTGGCAGAGCATAGGTTGACTTTCAAGGCATTGTAGAAAGGTCAATCAATTTGCTCAGCCATTTGCCTTAGGGACCCAACCATAGGAACTGCTAACATGCAATATGAGGCAGCATTTAGAAAACAGTATCCAATGTAAGCTGACATTTGATCAATTTACTGTAAATTGGTTTTTTGAGCTTCCATAGAGTTTCTGGGAGCTGGAATTTTTGTTTAGTCCTCAAGAAAGGAATAATATGTTTCTTTTCCAAAGTCTGCTTCCAGATACAATGAACTGCTAAACTACATGAAACCTTGTATAATTTATTAATAAGCTATTTATAATACTGCAGATGTATTCTAATGTTCTGTAGAATATAAATAAGTTGATGCCAATATGCTGAAGCTGAACTCATGAAGCAAATGTTCAGCTGTTCCAAATCTGATTGATTCTCTGCCACTGCCATTTCCACACCTATCAAAATGTTATACTTTTCCAAAGTAGAATTTAATCTGGCTCATCTTTTTTTCAACACATTTGCATATATACTTTAAGGGAAAACAAACCAAAAGTGAAATCTTTGTGTAGTGCAGGCAGAGACTTCTGTCATTAAAATGAAGAGGGCTGAGGCAAAAAATTAGGGGCAGTACATTATGGAGCCTGGACTGTCCAAGCATCTTATTTTGAGTCTGATGTAGCTTTTGCACACTTACTTTGACTGGTGGCATAGAAAATATGTTAGACAGGAGCTACTAAGTATTAAACTGTCTTCAGTGGGGTCCTTGGTGTTTTCTGAGCTTGGTTGTTTGCATGCAGACATTACCCTATGACTAAAATCATCAGTACAAATGGGTGTGAGGTTTGTTCCCACTTCATATATAGTAGTTTGCATTACTGCTTGGTGGTAGTATGGTTTTCCTCTTGGCAGTTTCTTGATTGGTATTGAATTCTGCTTGATTGTTTGCCTGGCATTAATTCCTGCTTATTTGGCCCTGGAGAGGATATATTCTGGTCTTTTTTGTTTCCTTCTTAGCTATTGCCTTCTTTGAATGGGGTGTAAATGTGTTTTATCTCAGTGTGTCTACTGATGGCTGATTTGTCTGAATGCCACATTTCTAGGAATTCCCTAGCATTTTTGGATTTCACTTGATCTAGGATGCTCACAATTTCCATCTGTGGTTGAGACTGTCCATGTGTATGAGATTAAGGAGTTTTCATCATCTGACTAGTTGGTTACATGCTTGCGTTGTGCTCGTCTTCTGCGTCTCTGTCCTACTTAGTGGCTATTACAGTCCTTACATGCATTATAGATGTCTCCTGGTTTTTTTTGTCCTTAAACTACTAGTTCTTTCAGTTTACTTAATATCTAGTAGTATCTAGTATTTGACAGAGCTACAAATGCTGTAGGATCAGTATCTACAGTACTTGGAAACCAAGGGAACTGGCTTTCAAAGAACTTATTTTTGTCCCTTGATTAATTAATTAGTAGTTAAATTAGCAGCAAGGAGAAGTGGGGGATAGTCAAAGAGTGATAGCTCCACTAATGTCAAAATAATTTTCCTGAAATCACTGTTTCAGCAGATGCCTTGAGATGGTCTTGGGAGAGTTCTAGGAATGGTGGAATGAAATCACTTCTGTCCACTTCAAGGGTCCATTTACCTTTCCTTTTTTGTGCGGCTGCTGACAGGTGCACCAGCTGATGAGAGACAGGCTAGTGAAAGCAATGTTTCTGAAGGCTAGAAAGGCTGATTTTCTAGGTTTTGCAAGAATTTTAAAACGACATAAAAGAAATTAAGAAGATTAAAAAATCGGTTTGGCAGTTGGCTGGGTACATACAACAAATTACTGATAAAGAAGAAATTTAGGAAAATAAGACCGAAGTTATATAGAGAGAAGTGGAAAAAGATGTGGACAACTTGGCATTGCTGAGTGAAAAATAATTTTGTTTAAGATTTGGAGTGATTCCCGCATAACATGGAGAAACTTTTAGACAGAAGTTCATCACATTTCTGTTCAATGTCTTGCATTGAGAGACAGATGATACTGACACAGAGATCAATAAAGTTCATAGGATTAATATATGTTTTGCAATGTAAACAACATGAAAGGACATTTTATCACGCTTGGTAGAGATGTAAAAAAGCTAAAATATTTTGGGCTCAAATATACTCATCAATGTAGAGGATTTTAAAGATTAGTATTCAGCTGAAGCCAGAACTTTTTCTTTTAGGACTGATGGATACAAAATTATAAAAGAGACATGGAAGAATATTTCAATCTATGATTACTGCAACAATATTATTATATGCACAAAGAGATAAAGATTGGCTACCCAGCCTATCAGTGTTCTGATTTGCTTGCTTGCTTTTGCGGCTTCTTGGCAAGATTTCAGAAGTGGTTTGACATTGCCTCTTTCCTAGAGCTGAGAAAAAGTGACTGGGCTAAGGTCACCAGTCAGTGTTAATGCCTAAGGTAGGACTCTGCTAAATTCTAGCCTGATGCCTTAACCACTACACCGAACTGTGGCGATCAGTATGATTGCTATATTTTAGTTTCTCAAATCTAGCCATCTAATATGCATATTATGCAAATGATTATCTTGACTTTAAAGAGCCTTGGTGGCGCAGCGGTTAGAGAGCAGTACTTGTAATTAGTACTGGCTGCCAGCTGCCTGCAATTTAGCAAGTTCAAATCCCACCAGGCTCAAAGTCGACTCAGCCTTCCATCCTTCCGAGG
>JANHJO010003799.1:85722-97359 GCA_032468235.1 Pseudoxyrhopus heterurus | reverse complement strand
AGAATTTCTCAGCCAGTAAAGCTGTCTGAAGAATTCTGGGAATTAAAGTCCACAAGTCTTAAAGTTGCCAAGGTTGGAGACCCCTGCCTGAGAGTACTGTTTCTCAACCTCAGCAACTTTTAAGACGTGTGGATTTCAATTACCAAAATTCCCCAGCCAGCACGAGGTTGAGAAAAACTGCCTTAAAAAGTCTCTTCTTCAATGTAATAACTGTGGTGTTACAAATGGATGGAAAAGAGTATGAACATCATTACAGTTCATACTGGCCTTTCCTCCCTTCCTCCCAGTTCTTTCTTAGCAGGTGCATATTTAGCAACCCTCCACTCTCGAAGAGTCACATTTTTCTTTGAAATCCAGATTCCTGTGATATTCCCCCGTTTCAAAGTCGTATGTTCAGATGTATTTCCTTCCAAAGCTGCTGCTCAATATTGGCAAATCTGAGAAAGTTTTTTGGGGGAGGGGGCTCCAACTTTAACTTGTCTGTGTTTGTATACAATTTCCCCATTCCAATATACCCTGAGAAAAGAAAATGGTAAAAAAAAAAAACTTTTATGAGTAAGTCTGTGAAGTTTTCAAGGGATCCTGTTATGAATAAACCTTCATCTTGAAAATGCAATGTAGAGTTTAGGACTGAACCATAAATGGGGTCCTAGGAGTACACAGGGAAGCAAGTAACGTATGGGTGATGGCATCATCATGGAAATTTCACAACTTGCATACTTGTGTCAGAGATCAAGATGCAAGTACACAATACTTGCACAATAACATTTTCTTGCACATTTTGTCATTTTGGTGTCATCTGTAAGTGCTCCATAATGAAACAATAAAATTAAATCAAGAAATGTGAAACAATGTTGCGGTGATCTAGATTCGGAGTTGAAAAACTTGAAGGAATATTTAAGCACCAGGTATCTTTAAATAAAAAGAACATAAACTATCCCCATTTGTTTTTAACAGCTTCTTCAAATGAATTCATCCAGATAAGGAGAGAAATGACTTCACTTTGTAACACGTTTCTTTAAAAGAATGCTGTTTCTCTGCATCTGTGAAGCCAAACATTTATACACCTACACCACCATTCACTTCTCACTCTCTGCAGCAGTTATTTTGTATCAGTTAAAACAGGAACTTTCCCTCCTATTAAATGGACGCAGCATAGCATTCGTCAATTAGTCAGTAGTGTGGATGTAAACAGGGACTGCCAGCATGGCACATGGACTCTCAGAGCCAGGTTGCAATTCTGTCAGAGCAAGGTTGGGTGAGATGCCAGAAAGTTGGCCAGAGTTGCCAGTGTCTGAATTTGCTGCTGATCTGCCAACCACAATGGAGAGAACAGTGTCAGGTTCAGAAAACTGTTCTTTATTGGGACCACTTTTTTGAAGGCTCTCTCCACCTGTAGTGTCTTTGAGTTCTGTGAAAGCCAACTGAGCTGAAAGAGGAAGTCCCACTTTCCTCCCACGTGGCCCCCACTTCTTCTGGGATTTTCTGACTGGTAATTCTTTATCCTTTGATGAGTTCAGCCTACATTTGTGGTCCTTCATGTACTTCTGGCGAGTAAAGCCTTTGCTACACGTAGGGCAACGGTACTTATAGTTGCCAGTGTGAGAACGCTGATGTTCCATCATATGAGCTCGCCGGCTGAAGGCTTTGTTACAATACTGGCACTTGTGGATCTTCATACCTAAAAACGAGAGAATGCAACAAACCGCTTAGATATAAAAAGTTTCTGTAGGCCTCATCTAAACCCAATTAATAATTTTGTGGATGAAGCGAGATTTGAACCTAAAACTTTATGGAACACTTTCTTAGCAACTCTACATTAATTCTATATAATTACACTAGTGATATAAACCATATTTTTTATAGGAAGCCATGAAAACTCAGCTACATTGAATAGATATTTATTGAAGGTTTTGCTATATTTGGCTTTTGGGAACAGATTCCGGCATAACAATTCAGTGTGGAATGTTTAATTCAGTCCCCATAGTAGCTAGAATTAGATTTTTTGATTCAAAGCTCAAAAAGGGGAAACATAAATAGTTAGGGCTGAGTTGCACTTCTTCTACTCTTCACTGAAGTTAAGAAACAAAATCTAAATGCTTTATTAACATTCAGTACATTAATTATAATTATTTCCAGTACAGAGCCAAATCAAAAGCAATAATTCCACATACCTGAATGGGATAAAATATGAGCTTTTAGTTTGTCCGGTCTATTGAACTCTTTACTGCAGCCTGTATGATTTCTGAATAATAAAATAAAAATAAGTGATACAGAGAGGAACTTCTAAGATTATTCATTTATTAAAATATCTCTGTATGACCATCCTTCTTTGAACACATAATTCTGTTTCACTAGCACAATAATAGTCATCTTAGTAGAAGCAAGTTACAAGTTTAAATTATCAAACCCTTTGCTATATCAAGAAAGAAGTATTGAGTTATTGGTGCTTTCTGAGCTTGGTTGTTTCCTAGTCCTTGTTCAGCAACCACAATTGGGACTGGCAACTCAGTCATTAAGTGATTGCTAAGTGAAATCATGACTCTGCTTATGATCTTACTTCACCTTTACTTTGCTTTACAGACCTTCAAAAGTCGTAAACATGAGGACTGGTTGTAAAGTTATTTTTTCATCACCATCATAACTGTGAATGATTGTTAAACAAGGACTTTATGTACAGTAGTAGCTTGCTACTTTCCCTCACAATGATAATGTTACCTAGTCTGGTACAGAAAGAGAGCACCAAAAACCCTACAGTTCTACCCTGAGTTACTTATATTCTCTTCTGCTACAAGAATGAAGTCCCTACGTAGTGATGGAAATAATCTTTTTCTGTTTCTCCTTCACAATGTTTTTGAAAAGTACCCTATGAAAAAACAACAAAACAACAAAAAAGAACTGCATATTGATTCTTAATTAAAGAGGCAGAAAGAATAAAACACTATCACAGTGAACAATCTACTTCCAAGCGAAATTGTTTCTACCGGTACTATGCTACTTTATTGCACCATTCAAGAAAGAAGTCACTCAATCATGCCAGGGATGGGAAGAGGTAGAGAAGTCAGATAAAGCAGAATTTAACAGAAACAATATTTTCAATATAATGAGAGCTTTGGAATGGTAGGTCTACATGAGACTACTGACAAACTTGCAGGTCTATAGTTAAGTATGAGATGATGTGCGATAGTGCCATCTGGAAGTGCCTTACAAAAGCATGGACCCCCTGCATAAACCACAATTTTTCTCAACTTTGTCTTCCTTTCATTTCAAAACTGCTTTTCAGTGTAATAACTCAATGTGTGACCAGAGCTTTTTTAAACAAGTAAACTTGGTATAAAACACATACTCCTGTTGTACCCAAACTATGCACAGATGTATCATGGGATACTTCACATTATTTAATAAATGGAGCTGTTAGTGAGAACGTCACAGCCCACAAGTTGGGAATTCCTGGGGCTGCTATGAACTGAGAAAGTTTGGGAACCTCCTATTTAGCCAACCTCAGAGTCAATAAAAATAAGACGATTCCATCTCCTTTATATGCATTTGTTCAAAAAGCTGCTAATTATTTGCGTCATTTTATTTTCCAATACCTAAGCAATCCACTGTTGTCTATGAAGCTAGTGTTGCTCTGGGCCCTCTGATACTTACGAGAATGGGCATTTGTATTTCTTGAAAGGCTCATGGATCAGCATGTGCCGTTTGAGTTTATCTTTCCTGTTGAAGGCTGAGTCACACACTGAACACTTAAAAGGCTTTTCACCTGCACAGGAAAGAGGTATAAATTCAGCAAAAAAGACATACATGAGTTTGATTAAAAAGCATTCTAATAAGTCATTTTCTATTCCTGGTAACAGAAACATAATTAAACAGAATTAGGATATATTCAAATGGTTCCAATCAAAATAGTGATCCATCGGACAGAAATTAAGAAGATTGCTAAGTGAACACAATTTTTCAAATAGAGAGCCAAAACCCAGCAAATGTTAAGGTATCAGCTACCACTGAAGATAATGACAGGAGAACTTTAGAACATGAATAGGCTCAAAAGATTGGAAACCAACCTCTGCCGTTTCTTACCCGAATGAATGTGTGCGTGTAATTTGAGGTAGTGTTCTCGGCGGAAGAACTTTTTGCAGATCTGGCACTTAAATTTGCCTCCTCCTCCATGTGTAGGGAGATGCCTTCGCAAGTACCTCTCACAGGGAAACACCTGTAAAAAGAAGGCAATGTCATTGAAACTCTGGTTAAGATCAAGGGCATTTAAAAGGGTAGTAATACCAGTCAGACCAGGAGGGGGCACTATTTTGTGGCTACAGTTTGCTCTTAATATTTGTTGAGAAACTGACCCTAAAAAGTGAATGAGGTCATATCTCAAATGTGAACAAGGTTGAATTTTAGAAAGTTTCAAGATTGTCTTCATTTTCAACATGGAAAGCCTTATCTTAGGGGCTTATTTTATAGTTTTCATCTATTTCTCGGCTTAAGAAATAGACAATAATTGATAGCAGGATACCTTCATCACTTTTCATCAGTTACGGTTAGATGGATGCTCTGAGGGCCTCAAGGGCCCTTTTTGGTCCAGGGTCTACAGATTACCTACTCTTTCCCTAAATAAATGGGTATGTATAACAAATCTATACAGTAAAATTCTAAAGTAGATGAGACAAAGACTTTACTAACATAAATCAAGTGAGCTATTTAAAAAAAAACCCTGCATGGATAGTTCCTGCCTCAGGGAATGAGCCACAGGACAGAAAGTATGTTGTGCCTGGAAGAAGATAACCGTGAGAACTCAGGTGCTGGAACTTCAGTAACATCCTCTGCAGTACAGATGGCACAACACAACTGGACATAAGTGTGCATCTACTAAACAAAAGTATGACTACATAAGCAATGTTGGACATGACTCCCTTTTCTCATTCTAAAGCCTGAGAAACAAACTATGAAATAAACATGAAAGAATAAAGGGACAAAATTTTGCTATACTAAGTGATTAAATTGTAGAATCGCTTATTTCTCCAGAAAATCAATTTACTGTTAAGGTATCTGCCTACCTTCTGACAATGAGGACAGGGGAAGTTGTGTGTTGCTGTCTGTAAGTGATGCTCCAGGGCTTCTGGTGTGGAATATTTATTTACACATTTGACACACCTAAAGAAAGAAAGAAAGAATGTGTTAGTATGGCTGAAGTCTGCAGGCTAGCTATAGTTCCCTTACCCATATGCATTTGCAAAAAGCATTGTCAAAGAGGAAAACACTTAGAGATCCTTGAAGGAAATAAAGGCTTAAAAATAAATAAGTAATTGCCTAAAGTCTGGGTTCAAAATTGCCAGATTTACCAGCAAAAGAATGAAAGCTTATTGAATGGATTAAAAACTTATTCTTCCTATAGCTCTGGTATGCCATAAATAGAAAAAAATAATATCTACATCAATATCTATGAAATATATTTTCTTAAATCTAGCAGGTTATTAATGCTCTCACAGTGGGGTTTGATTTTGTTACTTTTTAAAAGGAAAGTACCAAATCATTCAACAGCAAATCCACAATTTAAATGATTGCCTGATATATTAATACCATCAAGTTTGAATTATATCATTTTTCATTCTTCATTCGTTTTCTCTCAAACAGATTATAAATATTACTATTTGCAGTGCTACCCTACTTGTAAACTGCCATGTCCTTCTTGGGGCTGTGTTGAGGGAGCAAGTTGTGGGAATATTGATGGACACCCAATTCATATAGAGAAGGATAGTCCTTGCTGCAGAGGTGGCAGCGATAGCTCAGCTCTTCCTGGTGGTTCTTGATATGCTCTAAGAAAGAGTCTAGCTTTTGAAATGTCTGGGCACAACTTTTCACAACGCATTTGTACACCTGCACATTAATGATAAGAAAAGAGCATGTAAATCAGCATTATTCTGTGCTACCAAAAGCAAACAAACTGTACTCTACTCTCAGTATTAAATGTATAAATGTAATTGAAGGTTCCTGTGAGATTGATGTACTCGCTCACAGTGAAAGCTATGTATTATGTCCCTAGACAATGAATTACTCTTAACTTCTCTTCTTCCAGTAAGTCTTTTCCTGGAAGTTAGCAGTGAACCATTCAATTCTTCGTTATGGAGAAAAATACAAAGCTATTTCTCTGCAGAGATTACACATTATGTCAGTGCATGAGATTTGCCTCTAGATTTGCCTCCTTCCAGTAAAGAACCTAGAAAGGCCCCCTTTCTGATATGGGCTGATACCATCTAGCTTAGAATAATTTCTACACTAGCAATGGCTCTCTAGAATTTTGAGCAGAAGTTTTGTTCTCTATCTCCTTAGAAATTCCAAGAATGAAAACTAGAATGTCCTGTGATCGAAACATAGTCTCTGAGCAATGACTTACTGAATATGCCCAGAATAATAATTCATGCACACAGAAATGGAATTGTATGGTTTTTACACAGTGGAAAAAATATGAGGGTAGTATAACTGAAAAAAGTATTTCAACTATCAGACATCTATGATTTAGATTCTGTAGAATTGCTTGTGTTGTTATCTAGAATACATTATATTATCTATTCAACACATATTTCTAACACTAAATTAAAATATGCAGAGGAGGAAATTCCTATGCTGGATCCAAAGAACAATATGTCAAGAATACAGTTTGCACATGTATAAATTACAATTCCCATACCTAGCATCAAAGAGCCTTTGTCAATCAGCGAGTAGCCAATTTAATTAAACAGAACATTACCCTGTCATACAGCATAATTTTATATTTTAAATTGTATAGGCTAAAGATAAAATAGTTGACAAAACAGCCAACATTTCGCATGTGAGTTTTGTAACCTAAACAGATTGTGCGAATTTGGACGTACACATGCATTTGGTCTGCAGCTCATGGAAAAGTGGTAAAAAGCTAGGTATGACAGAATGAAGCCATCTCATGATAAACTATCTACCTGTTCATGTTTATGCTGAGTCATGTGTGATTTCAGCTGGAAATATGTATTGAATTTGCTGGGACAGAACTGGCACTGATAAGAACTGTCTATCAAGACTACTTGCTTGGCTTCCATCTTTGCTGCGTCATGTTCTTCCCCAGGAGGCAGGGCTTGAGGCTGTGGAGGGCTGCTCCTTGGAGCCTGGTTTAAGCCTACAGGAAAAGAACACAGAACACGGAAATACTAGTTTCAGTTTCAAACATTTCAAGGGAAATAAGCCTTTCAAAAAGATTACAAAGATCAGCAAAACACAATTAATATAAATTATTTTTCCAAGATGCAAAACCGTGGAAATTAGATTTGCTTCGTGTGTCTGTTTTTCATTCTTTATTAAGACAGAGGATAAAACCTATGCTCAATTTCACTTTAAAGTCAGAAGAACTCCTTGCCACCAATCTTATATATTATCTCCAGTATGGCGACTGCTAAAGAACACTAGATAAGGACTTTACTGTACTTGTGAACTCCTTTCAGGTGGCCCACTGATATCTATTTCGTTGCTGTGGGAATAAATTGTGGACCGGATGATATGATTTTTAAAGTGCTCCTCTCATATTCTCAAGCAATGAACATTGGTGAAGTAGTAGACTTGTTATGTGGGCAGAGGAGACTAAAGTAGAACCAATATTCTCTACCACATAAGGTTCATTCTGCACTTCAGGCTTGTTTTGTTATGTAAGTTCCAACTTTTGCCTTGGTGAGCCCAATTATAACTTAAAACAGTTTGCCCTTACCAATCTTCTCATTGCCTATCAACCAGGTGGTATATACAACCCAGGAAACAATCTTAGCCCAAACAGTTACATTCACACAATATGCAAAAGGATTGAAGTGCATGGATGATTTTCCGTAATTTTTTATGATCATCCATAACCAGTAGCAGAAATGTTTAGGAAGTTAGTGATACCACACCCCCAAGCACTAGATGCACAGCTTCTATTTCAGGAATACATCTAATGCGGGCTTTCCAATCTGTTGCTCTCCAGATTCCAATTCTCATATTTACTAACCAACATCATCTTCAATTGGAGAAGGCCAGTCTAATGCAAAGCAATTATACCAGTATCTAAAGGGTCATTTGGATATTCTCTTCCTGAGGATAGATGACTGATTTCCAGTATACATCTAATTTTAAGTTTAGTCCATAGAAGGGGGGGAAATCAGTATTACAGGTTCCACAAGTGAAGAAAAAGTTTGAAAAAGGATTAAGAATTACAAGAGTATGAAACAATATTAAACGAAGGACTATGACTGAGCAAGATCGTAACAGCTGTATATCTGATTTATAGATTCATATGCTAATACATACTTAAACCACCAGTACACCATGGTTATTTTTCTAACCCTTCCATCTATAAATCTATAAAACAGAATAGCAGAAGCACTATTATTATTCAGAGGTTTGGTGAAAGCAGGTCCATATGATTCAGGTTCATATGATTCTATATGAAAGCAGGTCCATTCAAGCAGTTAATAATGCACCTGCATTTTCCTCATCCTCCTGCTGGTTGGGGTTGAGTTGCATGACTTGCACAGTGACAGAACTCCGAGAGATGGTACACCCAATTCCTGGTGGCCACACCTTATGCGTCTGCATGTGCTTCTTCACATTGGATTTTTGCGCAAAAGCTCGACCACACACAATGCACTGGAATGGCTTCTCTCCGGTATGACTGAAGGAAAAATAGACACTACATCAGAGAACAGGAATCATAATATCTCAAGAGGGGGGAACATATTACTAGTGCACTCGGCTGCAATCTTCACTGTTGTGGCTTCATCTTTTTTCAGGATGTTTCCTCTCTCAGCATTCAGGGAGGAGACACAATCTTCTAAGTGAGCAAGTTAATCCACTATTTATGTATTTCATTTACTTTAATTTCCTCTGTTCTTTTAATACTGAACACTTTTCCAGCTGGCTCATAACTACAATTAAGTTGCATTCCAAACTGCATTTAGATAGGAATTTACATGATTGGAAAGCTCCTTCACTAGCAACTTTTCTTAACTTAAAAACCCTACTCCTTCAGGGAGGACAGATAAAAGACGTTGTTTTGAGATATATTTTTCCAGGTGACAAGAATCTGCCTGGGGAAACATGAAATCATACAAACGCTCATCTGTAGCCTAAAATGGTACAATTCTGTCTCTCTCTCTCTCTTACTGTAATTTAGAGTTATGGGTCCATCAGGCCATAATGATTTATCCAATAATAATAAAACAAATCCTGCCTTAATAATATGTGCAAAATTTTGTTATCACTTGAGGCTCTGGAAGACCTGGTGGTTCAGCAATCAGGACCAAGATTAAATTTCACACATACACCATACAGAGACCAGTGTTCAACATTTGGGGGATCACACTGACCAAGCAGAGAGATGGCTTTATTTTCCATAGCTCTTGCCAGCAAGTAAGAATGGCTCCAATTGTTGCTCAGAATATCCAATCAAGTCCTTGGCCTGTCCAAATAGACACTGCTTCTGTCCGATTTTGGAAGCTCAACACTACCTCCTGATATGTTGCTGCAGATCAAAATTCTTGGTGAAGGCTTTATCACAGTATGTACATTTCAGTTTTGGTGACTTGGGCTTTCCTGAAATGCAAACAGCAAAAAACGAGCATGAATTTATGTTGAAAAGACCATCCTACTATGGATTCTTGCTTGTCCACTACCCATCAAACTAGAATGAAGTTTGAGGAATGGAAGTGGAGCAGGGATTTTGAGTACATTGCCTTATGGGAAGAATAGAATGAAAATAGTGGAAAAATCCAACAAAATGATGTTATGTGGGAGGAATGTAAAACTACTATTTGCATTTTCTCTTTTCATGGGACTTCCTGCTTTACATCTCATGCTTATATCACTTTAATTCAGACTGCATTAATCTTGGCAAAGGAAAGAACTGCCACATTGGCTTCTCCTACCTACACTGGATTTTTCATATTTTCTGATGTCATGGGAAGAAATGGCACTGCAACATTTCCTACAACATCAGAACAATAGCTCAGCTTCCATGGGTTACAATGTTGTAGTGATCCATATTAGTGAATTGCAATGAACACATTTGGCTTCCTGAAAATGTTAATGCTGAACCAATATTCTAATAATGTGCTATACAAAATGACTAGAAAAACATATAAATTTCTTGAGGTTTAAATGTGATTTCTTGGGTACAGGACATAGATTTCTATTTTGTATATATATAGCAACATATACAGTATTTAACCTGATTTATTAATCAAAAAGAAAAACAAAAAGCCAGTCCTAAAACTAATCTGAATGTAAAAACAAAATGAGCCGATTCAACCATATGGCTGTTAGTTCCTTCTTTATAATGAGAATACAATAGCTACATGTTTCTAAATTTTATGAAATATGTAACAAACTAAAGTTTCACATTCCTATATCATCCAAAATATGTTTTACATATTTTATTACATCTTCCAAATAAAGACATATTATACATCAATTAGAAGCTAATGATGTGAACCTTCTATTTCACATGTTTCAGCATTGAATAGGAAATAGTACATTAGCAATTTCATATAGCTATAAAATAATGAGTTCTCGGGATTCTAATAACCAGTATTTTGGTTATCTGCCCTTCCAGAGGTTTATGGACAACATGTCTATCATCCTCGATTATTATTGGCCATGTTGGCTTTGGAGTACAAGAATCACAATCCAGGACTATATGGAGGATCATAGATTTCCCTTTACAATGTATTACCCAAGTCTTCCAGTGTCATGGACTTCATATTCTGTCTTACTTAAATATAATTAAACTATAGCAAGAATGAGTAGCAAGACCTACCTTCAAGTAAGTTATTGTCTGGTTTGGAACGACGGTTCTTGGAAGCAGAATCAAAATTGGTCAGATTTCCTCCACATGTATTATTCAAGGAAGCAGCAGCATTAGCATTTTTAGACTTAAAGCTTTGTTTGCTTGGACTATATACTGGAGGGGAAGGATACACTGGGTTTTCCACACATTGGCTGGGAACCTAAAACAGAAATCAGTGATAACACATCTGACAGAAAAATATAAGTAATTCAGTTCCATCATTTCTGACTCAGTATTCTGAGAATCATGACTTCCCAACCATCATACAGAAGAGAAATAGGCTATCTTGACTTCTATTGTCAGCTCAAAGTTTGTAAATAGGAAGCATAGCAAAGCTCTGTTGCTTACAGATGAAAAGTACAAACTCCTGCACTGCTTACACATTTGTATCATCTTCTAGTATGGCCATGTGGAGAATCTGGTGCTAATCTTGTTTTTAACTGACTATAATTTGTTGTTGGATAAACATTGACAAAACTTAAATATACTTAGCCTGAAATATAGTTACAGCAGTTAACATAAGTCAGTACCAGTTGCTTATTCAATTTAACTGCAGTTAGGTTTCAGATAACCTAAACCAATCTTGCCAAATGTGGAGACCTTTCTCTGTGGTCACATTACTTTCATTTCTTCTCTAATGCATTGTTTTTTCTAATCATGCACAATCTATATATTCTAATCTATAATCTAATTCTAATCTACAATCTAATGACCAAGAAGCTGCAGTGGCTCAAGTGGTTAGAACACAGTACTGCAGTACTGCAGATCAGCAGTTTGGCTGATCGAATCCCACC
>JANHJO010003799.1:45110-55249 GCA_032468235.1 Pseudoxyrhopus heterurus | reverse complement strand
CCATCTTAAGCCATGCCCATGTCAAGTTGTCATCACATTTTCCTTCAATGTTTTTCAAGTGCTGTCCATGCAAAGTTTTGGTTTTCCATCCATTTAATCTGTCATCCAGCTGTTTTTCCTTATATTCTGCCATTGTTTCTGTTATATTATAATGTTCTCCGTTTTTACAGCCTGCAGCAGTTTTTCTGTACTTTGGTTCACATAGTCATTCAAACTTCATTGTTCTTCTACAGTTTGATGGATTTGCAATAGCAAAACCTGGACTAGAAAGTGCGTAAACCTTTGAATATGTGCCATGCTTTACATCCATGAAGTAACATCGACAGGTTATACCTGCCAAGAAGAATAGGGGGCAGGGGACTATTGCAAATTATTATTATTATTATTATTTAGTTCAGGTGACAGAGAAGCTTGGGCAGCAAGACGAAAGACAGAAGGCAGAAATCAAAGACAGAACAGGCTTGATCTTAAGCAATGATAAACAAAGGCCAATTCTTTCTTAAGAGATAAATCTAGGTTCAATAAGTACAATTACTGCTCAACACAGGATCACAATCAAGCCTAAATTTTTCATTGATAAGCAAGAGACAGTGGTTAAATGAGTCCCCCCCCCCCAATTTTATGACCTTTCTGCCCACCGTTGCTGAGCGAATCACTGCAGTTGTTAAATTAGTAACCTGACTGTTAAATGTATCTGGCTTCGCCATTGTCCTTCTTGTCAGGAGGTTGCAAAAGGGGATCGCTTGACCCTGGGACATGGCCCTCTCACATATACATGCCAGTGTCCAAGCGGCCGAATGTTGATCACGTGACCCTGAGGACGCTGCCACAGTTGTAAATGCAAAAAACAATTATAACTTATAAGCCACTTTTCTTCATGCTGTTGTAACTTCAAATGGTCATTAAATGAATGGTTGTAAGTGGAGGATTACCTGTATCCTTTCACTTATGCCTAAAATCTTCCAAGGGCCGATAAACTTGAGTATTTAAAAAAAAATCAGGGTGTGATCTCAGTTTTGGAGGGGTTGAAGGAAAACAAATTAATACTCCATCCAGATGTAAAATGTCCTCTATGTAAAAAAAGATGTTGAGACTCTAGAAAGAGTACAGAGAAGCGCAACAAAGATGATTAGGGGACTGGAGGCTAAAACATAAAGAACGGTTCCTGGAGCTGGATATGTCTAGTCTTATGAAAAGAAGGACTAGGGGTGACATGATAGCAGTGTTTCAATATCTCAGGGGCTACCACAAAGAAGAGGGAGTCAAGCTATTCTCCAAAGCACCTGAGGGAAGGACAAGAAGCAATGGATGGGAACTAATCAAGGAACGAATCAACCTAGAACTAAGGAGAGATTTCCTGACGGTTTCAACAATTAATCAGTGGCAAAAGTTGCATCCAGAAATTGTCAATGCTCCAACAATGGAAGTTTTTAAGAAGAGATTGGACAACCATTGGTTTGAAATGGTATAGGGTTTCCTGCCTGAGTAGGGGGTTGGACTAGAAGACCTCCAAGGTGCCTTCCAACTCTTCTATTCCATTCCATTCCATTCCATTCCGTTCCATTCCGTTCCGTTCCATTCCATTCCATTCCATTCCATTCTATTTTATTCTATTCTATTCAGATGAGACTGAAGTGTTCTTGGCCAGCTGAATTGAAAATTAAGGCATTGCAATTTGCTACCCAAACTAAGCTCAATTTTAGATAGGCAGACAGGAAATGTATCTAATATAAATATGCAGTTGTCAGGAAATTAATCTAATACAGAAGTATATTTTCTGATTTACTTGTCCTGAGTCTTTCAATCTATGTACCTCCCAGCTGTTGAAATGTGGTTGACAATGTGTTGGCTTGCAAGGCAATCTCTAGATTAGTCATTCTAGGCTTGCATAGAACTGGGTAACACTATTGGGTAAAATAAGGCTGTGGTTATGCATGTGGCGCTCCAGTCAAAATGTGCCCAAGTCCACTATTACAGGTAGTCCTCAATGTATAACCACAATTGAGCCCAAAATTGCTGCGGCTAAGCAAGGCAGCTGTTAAAGTTTGCCCCATTTTATAATTTTTTTGCCCTGGTTGTTAGGCAAATCACTATAATTGTTAAGTGAATCATGTGGCTATTAAGTGAATCTGGCTCCTCCCCCCCAGACTCTGCTTATCCAAAGCGCCCTAGGAAGGCTGCAAATGCAAATGCAAATGCAGGACCCTAGGACGCTGCAAGCATCCCAAATACATGCCAGTTGCCAAGCACCCGAAATCTACCCACGTGACTATAAGGATGCTGCAGTGGTCATAGGCATGAGGAATAGTCATAAGTCATTTTTTTTCAGGGCTGTTGTAACAGTCATTAAACAAACGGTTTGTAAGTAAAGGACTATCTGTGCAGCATTTATGATTAGCAAGGACTGTTGCATATGACACAGAGTGTCAGTATCTCAGTGATAGCTCCTTTTTTGTGACACAGGCTCAGTTTGGTTAGCCCCCATGTTGGTCACCCTCAAGCAATGATGATGAGGTCAACCATTCAGTCATGTCTGACTCTTGGCAATTCTATGTGTCAGGTCTCCCCACATCTTCTGATCTTACGCTACTTGAATTTATTTTTATTTATTTGTTTGTTTGTCCAACAGGTACGAGATAGCAGGTATAAATATAAATGGGGACAGTAAGACAGGGACGGTAGGCACACTGGTGCGCTTATGCACGCCCCCTTTACGGACTTCTTAGGAATGGGGTGAGGTTCACAGTAGACAGTTTGAGGTTGAAGCTGTGAGGGTTTGAGGCTCTAACAACGGAGTCGGGTAGAGCATTCCAGGCATTGACCACTCTGTTGCAGAAGTCGTACTTTCTGCAATCGAGTTTGGAGCTGTTTACCTTGAGCTTGTATCAATTGTTTGCCCATGTATTATTGTGGTTGAAGCTGAAGAAGTCGTTGACAGGTAAGACATTGTAGCAGACAATTTTGTGTACTATGCTTAGATTGGACCACAGGCGGCGCAGTCCAGATTGTCCAAGCCCAGAATTTCAAGCCTGGTGGCATAAGGGATTCTATTTTGGGTAGAGAAGTGAAGTACTCTTCTTGTGAAATACCTCTGGACCCACTCGATCGTGTTAATATCCGATATACAGTGCGGATTCCAGGCAGATGAGTTGTATTCAAGAATTGGTCTGGCAAAGGTTTTGCATGCCCTAGTTAGTAATACAATGTTACCGGAGAAGAAGCTTCGTAAAATTAGGTTAACAACTCTTAAAGCCTTTTTGGCAATGCTGTTACAGTGAGCTTTGGGGCTTAGATCATTTGAGATGAGTACTCCTAGGTCCTTGACAACGTGAGGGTCATCTACGAGGTCGTTTCCACCCAACTTGTATTTGGTGTTCTGATTATTTTTGCAAATAGTCTTAGGCTGTTGTTCAGTTGCACTGTTCCCATGAACTGGCGGAAATCATTTTGCAAGGATTGTCTGCCAATATCTGAGTTGTTACAGCATAAGCTTAGTTGTCTCATTCTCTGCTCATTTATCTTTCAATTGCCTTTCAAACATCAACATCTTCTCTAATGATTTTGAAAATAAGTTTTAGCTTCATTATTAGTGCTTATAGTGAGCAGTCCAGTTCATCTGATATTTTTCTTACAGTCCAAGATCCTCACAACATTTTTTCCAGCAACAGAATTCGAAAGCATCAATGTTTTTCATTCAGAATTTCTAATGATCCAGCTTTTACAGTCATAAGTTACAGCTGGGAAAACTATAGCCTTCACAATTGGAACAGTAATGTTTCTGTCTCTTAATATTTTATTTAGATTTATCATTATCTTTCTCCCAATTCACCATCCCTGTGAATTTTTGAGCCAAAGAAGACAAAAAACTGTAATTACTTCAAATTCTTCTCTACCCATTTGCATTACGCTGCTTGTTTAGTTTTTAACATTGAACAGCAAACCAGCTTTTGCATTCTTCAATTTAAATCTTGAAGAGAGTCCTTATGTCTTCCTTGCTTTCATCAGCATATCTAGGGTTGGTGGTGATTCTCCCTGCAATTTTATTTCCAATTTCTATTCTAATCCACCATTTCTTTTGATATAGTCCAGACATATATTAAATAAATAAGATGAAAGTATATAATCTTTGCATATCCCTTTCCCAATTTTGGACTATTTAGTTCACCTTCTAGCTTAGCCGTTGCTTTTTTATCATCAAAGAAATAGGCAGATGAGATGGCTTTATACACCCATATCTTTGAAGGCCACCCACAATTTGTAGATAACAAGAGTTAAGAGGTCAAGTCCAACCTCCGGACAATTTTCTCCCTATCACTGATTGCATGATGACACCATGAGGTCATCAATTCTACCCAGATGCATGTGGACTTCAACTTCCATAACTCCTGGCTGGTGCTTTCAAGCTGGTGACATTTGAGAGCCAGTTTGGTCTAGTGGTTAAGGCGCCAGGCTACAAACCAGGAGATGGTAAGTTCTAGTTGGGTCTTATACATGAAAGCTGGCTGGGATGACTTTGGTCTCCCTCTCAGCCCAACTCACCTCACAGGGTTGCTATTGGAAAAATGGGAGGAGGAGGAAGGAGTACTATGTATGTTTGCCACCTGGAGCGATTTATAAAAATAAAGGAAATAAACGAACAAACAAAGTAATAAACTCGACCATCTGAAATATTCACCTATATTTCTCTTTCCCTTCACAGGAGTCTTCCCATTGTTTTTCATACTCATCTCTTAGGATTTAGGTGTGAGAGAACAAAAACTCATCCCTTTTCATATGCAAAAACCTCAGTATAATCAATAAAGTAAAAATAGACATCCTTTTCAACTCCCTTGCTTTTCCTTGTCTTTTGTATGTTAATAGTACAGTCAATTGACCCATCTCTTCCAAATTCAGTTTGTACAGTGGTAGGATTCAATTTTTTTTACTACCGGTTCTGGGTGTGTGGCTTGGTGGGTGTGGCTATGTGATCGGCCAATCAGAGGTGATATTATCGCTACCGGTTCTCCCAAACCTGTCAGAACTGGCTGAATACCATCTCTGAGTTTGTACATCAGTTCTTTTTCCCATATACTGTTGAAATCCGCATTGCAAAATCTTCAGCATTATTTCATCTGCCTATTAGATAAAGATAATAGCCTGAGCATTCTTCAGCATTATCTTTTTTGGTACTGAAATATGTAAATTGATGTTTGTCGTTGGACCCTCTGGCCACTCCCCTTTGCTTGTTATACCAACAGACATCATCTTTCATGCATTATCCCTTTCCATCTCCTTTTTCTAGTAGATCTTTGCTTGTTTTATTATTTATTGTGCCCAACTAAAGGACAAAGTTTCCTTTGACTGAAAATTTCTCAAATTAAGCTCTTCACTTGATTCCACTGATTATTTAAACATTTGATTCCATTGATTATTTAAACATTTCTCTTTATCTCCTTTTGCTTTTCTCTGGAATTCAGCAAGTAATTGGACAAAGTTTTTTTTTTTTTTTCCCTTGCCTTTTGTCTTTCTTCAGCTATTTTGAATGTACCAGAAGGCAGCCATTTTCCCTTTGATTACTTTTTGCATTTTGGAATATTTTTATTGGCTTCATTTTTGAAGGTATCCCAAATTTCAGCATAGGGTACCTCAAGCACTCTAACCAAAACTAAACTATTAAGTCTGTTCTTCAACTTCATTGTACAATTGTATGGGATATTGCTGAGGCATCACTGGTCTGATTTTGCTTGCATTCGTTGGTGATTTTGCAAGAAAGGTTCACGAGCTAAGCCACAGTCAGCCCCAGGTTTTCATTGCTGAATGAACAGAACTTTTTCATCTTTCTTTGCAAAGTATATTGTCTATTTAATATTGATGTTATCCATGCAGTGATGTCCTTTTGTTGAGGCTTCTTTTAGGTTACAGAAAGCAAGAGAGATATTCAGGGCACATTCTGAATAGGGAATTATATTACCCATTAAGTGCTACATGGTTTTAAAGCTGTCAGTGTTTCCTTCATTGAGTCTATATCCTGGTTTGTTTTATATCCTGAAGTAGTTGGGTTACCAGGTCTAAGCTGCAAGATGCTAGGCAATGACAAGATACTAGCAAAAAGTTTTCTGTATCTCTTAGATGCCTTCTACCAGTACTACTCATCTCGATTTTTACATCCCCAGCTCCACTTTGGAGGGATGAGTGCTCTCCAGTTCTGAACTGCAATATAACATGATTTTAATTCATCTTTATTTTTATCTATAGCAGAAAATGACAAGTTCTAAATTGACTTCTTTGTATAGAATACCAACACAGGTTTAGACTTTCAATTTTTATATGACACACATGGAGCTCTACAAGTAAACCAGAAATACTAGTTTTTAAATCTAATCAGAGTAAAACCTGTTTATTTTGTTTTTAAAGCTGTCAGTTCAGCTATTAGACTTTTTCAAACAACAGAACCTTGCCACATTATATTGTCAGGGAATATTTATAAAATTGAATCATAGGAAACATTTTTTTAAAAAATAAGTTTTAGTTTGGTTTGCAAGTTTATAAGCAGCACACTAACCCCACTGCAATGTTAAAACATGATTAGGAAAAAATTTATGGATAAATATCTACATTTCAAGTATGAATATAAAACAAATACTTACAAATGCTTTCGAAGTTGATGGACAACAGTTAAAAGTATTAAATAATGTGATCTATCTTCTGAAGACTAAAGTCTTAGAAAAAAAGTGGCTGAAGTATTGTTTTTTCAGCTGATTCTTTTAAGTAATACTACTAAAGGAATTGTTAGAAGTTACTTGAATTCTAATTTTTCAGCAGGTTGTTTATATCTGAAACAGATAAGAAATCCAATAGATAAAGCATTGCCATTTGGTCTGACTTCATTCCAAGGAAAATTGACATTTCAATCCATCACATAATTATTAAATACACAAGAAGTTCATACATCATTTTGCTCTCATTCACTATGTTCAAAATGCACAGTATTTTAGGCATGGCATATAGTGGCAAGTTTGTATTTCATGCATTGACTTGAAAGCATCTCATACAGCAACAAATACAAGCGAACCATGCAAATTCCCTTCAGCAAAGCAGGATGTTAAACCTGATATACTTACATTTTATTAATCAGATTAGTGTTCTACTAACTAGAAGAAGAAAAAACATGGAACAAAATGTAGTACAGTGCAGGTGCAATGACCTTATTTTCCTCTTCATAGGCATTAGCCAATGTAACCTGGAGGAAGTGTTTCCCAATTTCAGATATGACAAATAGATTTCCTGCATAAAAGCAAAATATATCTACTAAACTATCTCAACAGGAAATTGCTTCAGGGCACTGTCAGAATGCCACTTCACCATTTAGAATCTTGGATTTTTAACAATTTGTTTTATAATATAGGTTATCAACCTAACGCACATTAGAAGACACATAAAGTAACTTCATAATCTTGACCATATTTTCTGGGTGTATTTTTGAAGCCAAATGTTTATTTCCTGATAGTAATATGCTGTTATCTTTTCTTTTTCTGTCTCTGAAATTTTAGTTTAAGAAATTCAAGATGAAACTCCAGTGGATACAGTGGCTGTTAGTAAAAACTATGTTCCTAATACACACAACAACAAAAAACTAAAGTTTAAGAGACAGAAAAAGTAACAACACACTCCTATCAGGAAATAAACATTTGGCTTCAAAAATACACCCTGAAAATATGATCAGGATTACTTTCTTGAAATAAAGCCATGAGAATCTATTTTTCCCATCATCTTACTGAGCGTTCAGTAGTTTTGATCATAGGGAATGAGATGTAAAAAGGACATTAATGGTAATTCGATGCAGCAATAGCAAATATTATTGCATTACTGCAACCGAGTAATACTGTAATGCAGTGGGAAAGAAAACAATAATAATGTGTAATTCCAACATGTGTGTCATATGTGTCTGAATTTAAGAGAGGATATTCTCTGATAAGAGTATATATTTGATTAATAAAAAGTCCAAAGGTCCTCAATCTGTCCTCTCAATATAAGGTTAGTGAAAATGTCTGAGCCTTGTTGCTTGTCAATGTAAAGTGTAAATTATGATTGAATGGTCTGGACAGTAACAGATTGCTGCCTATATACAGTATTATTCATATACATTACTTGATATTTACATACACTTTATGTAGTTTGTAATAATGAAAAATATTGCATTCAAACTTACTGCAGAAAGTTACTGTCTGTAATGGACAACCTGCATTTCTTATTCTGTACAAAGCATATATTTCAATGAAGTAGCAAAAGACTTAGCTTTAACATGAAATAAAAATCCCCTTTCCAAATAGAACTAATCACTAACTTACTGTCTCTGGTAATAAACACGGTTGTAGGTGAAAGATGCTTATATGCATGCTCACATTTAGCATGCTGATTAAAGTTTATTTCAAGATGTTTGTATGGTTTTCCTGATAGCAATAAAGAATAGCTTCATTTTAATTATTTATTTCCCAGTCTAGTCTATAGATTTTGAATATATCCTTTGTGGACAGTACAATAACCTGGTCCGAACTTCAGAAGTAGGTGCTCCACCACTGGAGGCTTTTAAAGAGACTGGACAGACACTTGTCTGGAAGGGTCTCCTGCTTGAGCAGAGGATTGGACTAGAACAGGGGTCTCCAGCCTTTAAGACTTGTGGACTTCAACTCCCAGAATTCCTCAGCCAGCAAAGCCTTAAAGTTGCACAAGTCTTGAAGTTGCCAAGGTTAGAGATCCCTGGACTAGAAGACCTCCAAGGTCCCTTCCAACTCTGTTATTCTGTTATTCCTTAGTTATTTAGCTTCCACTGTTGGCTAGGTGCTGCCACCTACCTGGGCTACACAAAGTGAATGGGAGAGGAGGAATAGAACAGAACTGAGTGGAATCAGAATGCAGAAATGTTATAACCCAAATGCACCCATTCACGATCCCAGCTTAAAAAACAACAACGGATAAAATGGCATTGGATGCTGTTTCAATTTCCCACGGCACGGCAAGGATTTTAAACTACAATGTTTCTACTTAATAGTAAATTTTACTATTACTCTTACTTACTAAACCCGGAGGGGAGGATTACTTTTGTTTAAACGCCCCCTAGGTTTGAGCTACGTTGCAGGCGGTGAAACCATCAAGTAGCTAATAAGTAACCCGCCACTTTCGCAGGGCAAGAAACACAACAAGGCGCCCTTGCGAGATCTCTCACGCCACAATAACGCCTCCTTCCTCACATGCTCTCCGCGTCTTTCCTCCAATTGGTCAGCCTCCTTCCCCTCTTCCGCAAAACGGGCCGCTGTCATTGGAAGGCTGTCAGAACGTTTGAGCCGTCACCGCCGCGCTCCGGCGCCCGCCCGATCGTAACCAACGACAGGGCGGTGTAAGGTATCAATCTCGGAGCGGCGACCAATAAAGGGGCGACTCTCCCCGAAAGCCGAATGTTGATGTGGCGGGCTCAGCCAATGGGAGCGACGATAGCCTGCTCGTGCTGCTTTCGCGGCAAAAAGGATTTGGCGCGCAAACGTGTGCGAGGCCGGGACCAGCTGGGAACAATAACAGTGCCTGAGTTGAGCGCGAGCGGATCCGAGGGGGTCGGCGGAGCTCGCTGGTGGAAAAGACGGGCGGGAAAAAGCTTCAGTTGGATTTCGGCCAGGGCGGGGAAAGCCTCGGAGAGACCCGAGTGGAACAAGGCTGGGCAGCTGGGAAGTCGGCACTGGCCCGGAGAGCGTGGATGGAAGAGTGCCCTGCGATGTGCTGCTGCCTGTAACCCCGCCACCCTTCCTTTCCCTTCCCATTCCCCTTCCCCTTCCCTCCCGAGCGGCGCCCAGCCAGGACTCGCCGATGTCCTGCACAGCCGCCCTGGTGCTCTCCCTCCTCGCTCTCGCCTTTCAACTGACGGCCTTGGATAGACACCATTTCCCGGGCCTCTGCTCTTAAAAAGAGGATGGGGCGTGTTCCATCCTACCAGCCTCTGCCATCCGGTGTCTCCCTCCACCGCAGCGGCCGGGACGATGGCATTAGTCCGCTGAGGCGACTTTGATTCCGGGGTGGGGGGCTCAAGACGGGGGACAGTTTTGATTTCCTGCGGTGTGTGGAGAGGAGGGGGCCCCCCCCGCCCCCCCCCCCCCCCCCCCCCGCCCCCCCCC